>JADBJO010025408.1:5000-23819 GCA_016801955.1 Conus betulinus
ATTCATAAGCGTGAGTATACAAGTACGTGCACACACACACACACACACACACACACAACCACACGCGCGCGCGCGCGCGCGCGCACGCACGCACGCACGCGCACCGCACGCACGCCACACACACACACACACACACACACACACACACGCACGCACGCACCGCACGCACGCACGCACGCACACACACACAACACACACACACACGCTTGCATGTATGCACACACACTCACAGTGAGAGAGAGAGAGAGAGAGAGAGAGAGAGAGAGAGAGAGAGAGAAGAGAGACAGACAGACAGACAGACAGACAGACAGAGAGACAGAGACAGAGACACAGAGAGAGTGAGAGAGATAGACACAAAGACAGACAGACAGAGACAGATACAGAGAGAAACCAGCAGGGTGCAGGGAGGGGATTGTTCATCCGCTCACAAGCACATGCACATGCGCAAATAATCTGTAAATGGATGTATGTTTAAAGACATGACTCTTTTTAAACTCAATGTTTTAAACTTCTCTGTTGAGTTTATTTGTGAACTTGGTTCCATTCGTCTGTTGCTGGAGACAAAATGCAAAGAACAGTTGCTCACTCATAACTAGGGGTCTGTTCAGAGGAGTGTGCGTGGGTGTACTATAGCAGACAAAAGAGTGGCCGAAACAGTGTTTCAGACCACCGACAAATGGTAGTATAGTAGCTATCAAGCTTAAAATAGCAAGGAAAATCCAGAAAAGGATATCAGCACGTAACAAGTTTATTTTCAGAAGTCCTGCATACTAAAACTTGATTGTGGAGATATTCAAATTGACCAATTGTTCAGCTCCAATGTACTTGAATTAGTTTTTTACCAGAAAACCAAGAAAAAACACACAAAAACAAAACACAAGCACTAGCTCCATGAAAACAGTTCGGCCTAGGACCATGAGGATTCCTTTATGTTGAGAACGTCCATCTGATCTGATAGTGAAAAGAATCCATGTTGGCGACGCAAGTGAAACTTTTGCCAGATCCATGTTTTTGAATGAAACTGTGATACAATAGTGTCACTGTGATTGATACTCGTACCCCTGAATATTCCGTTTACTTGTCTCTAGAAAGGGTGGAAGAAGGGATGGGTGTGAATTTACACAACCAAGAATGAAGGAAAAAAGCCTTGACCTATTGTTTTTCTTCAGGCTGGACGACAACATACAAACGGCGGAAGTGAACATGAAATGGAAAAGCACGTGTGGGTGAACTGTTCCCAATGTTTATGAGAATGTCTAAGGGGGTGGTTTAGAAGAGAAGGGAAAGGGCGGGGGTGGGGGTGGGGGTGGGTGAGATAGGATGAAAGATACGAATTTGTATTAAAAACATTAAATTCTTTTCTTAAAGCACAGGGAATCATTTAGTTCCGTGTGTGGTGGTCCTTCACTCACAGCAGAGACTTATCCTCACACAAGTCCAAAACAGAGCACTTCTCGTTTATTTTCAGCACTTTTGTTGATTAATCACAAACATGTGTATCATCATTAATGCACCGAGTACAAAATCTGCTGCAAAGAAAGAATATTTAGAGAGAAAGTAAGATTTTTGTAATTGAACACAGCAACGCACCCTCCTTTTACCAATGAATGAATGCATACCACAGTATCGTCTGCTTTTTTGCGCGTTCAGTGAAAACTGGGTCGGCACCTCAGTCCGCACTGCTAGTGGTCAAGTCCATTATCGCAAGATGGGGGCTGCACAGAGGGACAGAGAGAGGCAGAGAGAGAGAAAGAGAGAGGGGGGGGGGAGGGAGAGAGTGACGCTTTTGACGTTTGATGATTTATTGCCTTCAGCTACAGGGGCCATTAAGGCAAGGTGGTACACATACGACTGGACACACTGCATCAAGAAAGTATGAGGAAAATACACATTGTATCATTTAAGTATAAGGAAACTAAATGATTAAATTAACAAAACTATCAGGACGTAAAGGAATTAAGGATCGCTCACATTGTCAGGATGTCACAGACATTCATAACATAAACTAACACGTAAACGATCAAATCCGATCAGAAGACTTCCGTACAGAACGTCCTTTCCTACACTACCATTCCCATCCCTTTAGTACAAAACTCAGTTCCCATCCCCTTCTCTCACCTTGCAAGAATAAACATGAAAAGCTCACATTCTTACATTCCTCCTTCTCCCAACCTCACCCTCTAATCGGACAGATCCCCGACCGCCCAATCGCCCTCTCCCCACCCCACCCACCATACCCTTCTCCACTCCCGACCTCGCTGTCTCAAATGCACGCAGCGCGCGCGCGCGCGCTCGCACACACACACACACACACATACACACTAAGACTACATGGCCATCCACAAAACAACATACTAAGACAGAACGAGTAACATTAGACTACAATACTGTTGTCATTAAGTTCTAACTTCTTTTTTCTCGTCTTGGTAGTTTCAGTTAAATAGTTGTATCATTATCTGTTGCCAAAAGATTAATTAAACCACTTTCTGTAAGCTCGAAATGGGTCATATTGAAAAAAGAATATTTTTGGCGAATATCTGAAAAGAAGTAACAATGGAAAAGAAAGTGCACTTCTTCTTCCTTATTGTTATCTCACATTGGGCAGTCAGCACTTCTTTCACTGTCATAAACCAGTGATTTGCAACGCCTAGACCATGCACTCTTAATCTAAACTTTACCAGATCTTCTCTCATTTTTTTATTTGTTATTAAAGTTAGACACCTCTTCGCTTCAAAAGTAATTTTAAAAGAATGGTACCACTCGTATTTATCGTTATCTTCAATTTCAGAAAGCCAGTTTTGTTTGTAACATGAAAAAGAGTCTTTCCTTAAATTCTGATATAAACTCCTCTTCGGAGCCAACACCTTCACACAATCATAATATCCCAAAACCATTTTCTGTTAGAGTGTATCTAACTTCTGATGCCCAATTGTATTTGCCTGCTTCTAATTGTATTAACAACATATCATAGACTTGCCTACATATTCTATTAGTTGGTAGGTTTTTCCGGTCGCAACCAGTATTTAACACATTTTACAGCAGTTCGATCGAACAAAGGATATCTTCCTGTTTCGGTATGACTCATTTTATTTGAGAAGTTTAGTAGTACAACCCAAGAATTGTTTAATGGCAAAAGTATGTACTTTTTCTATTAACCCTCTATCTTCTAACTCCCCATGCTTCTGCTGTGTAAATCAATATGGGCTCAATATGAGTATCAAAAAGCATCCAAAATAGGAAACGATCAATTCTACATAACTTCTTCAGTGATTTTTGGATTTCAATAAGGCCCATTTTACCTTTTCTGTTCATGTCTAGAAAGACAGCACTCACACTTAATTTTGTTGTAAATATAAAGCCTAAGTGTGTGTGTTTGTTTATTCTTATATTTCTTTGTTTCCATATGTCCATTTATCTCTTATTCTAAGATAACCATCTTTACAGAAAACCATTATATTAGTCTTACCTAGATTTACTTCTAGACATAATGTCAGCCTCTTTTTTCAGATTGTTCAGCTGGTTCTGTAGACCTATAACGGTATCTGAGAGCAAAATCACGTCGTCTGCAAAAAGCAATAAAAATAATTCTGAACTTCCTGGTACCATTTGGATTCCGTGCTTCCCTTCCTTGATTAATTCTAAGGCTAATTCATTGACAAAAAAGGAGAACATAATTAGGCTGAGTACACATCCTTGTTTTATTCCTCTCGGACAATATAAAAATCAGAATATGAATGCTTTATCTCTCACACATGCGATGACTGAGTCATAAACTACCCGAAGTGCTTTACACATTTTTCCATCAACGCCACTTCTCCTTAACACATGCCAAATGACATTTCTGTCAACAGAATCAAATGCTTTCCTGAAGTCGACGAAAGCTACATAAAGCTTAGAACGTTTTGCAAATATTTTTTCAACGATAGAGTATAAAGTAAAAATGTGATCAATTGTACTATATCCTGCTCCAAAATCACCTTGTTCCTCAGCTAATTTTCCTTCAACTTCTGCCCATCGTGAGAGCCGCTTATTCAGAATAAATGTGTACACTTTGCTCATGATACTTGTTAATACCACACACCACGGTAATCATCAGATAGATTAGCATCCCCTTTCTTGTAAATTGGAATAATAATGGATTTACACCATTCTTTTTGGGAAAAAAAAATGCCCTATTCAAAATATCTTATTGAAAAGCACTACGAGAAATGTAATTACCGTTTCATTGGCATGTTTAAGCATTCCACCAAGTATCATGTCAGTACCAGAACTTTTACTGGCTTAAGTTTATTTATACTAGATACAACTTCTTCCTGAGAAATAGGATCGTTTAAAAAGTGGCTCGTCTGAATCGTCCATTAGTTCTGCTGCTAAGATTTCCTCTTGAGCCAGCCCATGTGTCATCATATTAAATATCCTGTGGAAATGTTCGTACCACTGGTCCATAGAAATATCATTGCGCACTACATTTTTTCTGCTCACAGATCTGATTATTTTCCAGAATACCTTGGGTCATTGGTTGACTGTTTTCAATTTAATAATCTTTTCATTGTCAAATTCTTTGTTCTTGATAAATAAAAGTTCTTTGTATTGTCGCCTTTCATCCACATACTTATCTCTGTGCTTCTCATTACTCTCTTTTGACCTTTGGAATAGTTTAGGTAACGTCAGACGCTTCTTTCCTTTCGGGCGCATTGTTTATCATACCATTCATTTACGCTTTTCTTCTTATTGCCTACAGTTCGAGTCATGGAGGCAGCATCGCCATACAATCTTTTAACAAAATATATCTAGAGAAGTGTTTGACCTCGATTGAAAGAGCTTGAACAGCTTTTTTGGACACGGCTATGAAACACATGCAAAATCAACTCATGTCTGTACTCTTAACAAAATAATCACCAGACCAAACAATACAATTTTCCTCCTCATTAATAATAATAATAATAATAAATGAATACTTATATAGCGCCTATTCTCGGCTAGAGACCAAGCTCTAAGCGCTTTAACAGTTAACATTCGTTTTACACAACGGGCTGCCTACCTGGGTAGTGCCGACTGAAGAGCTGCCAGCTGGCGCTTCTCATTCAGTCGTTTCCCGTGTCATCCAGTCATCAATCGTTCAATCCTCGATCGATCACTCATTTTCCTTACTTCCTTCATTCTTTCCATTTCTCACTCAGGGTGCATGCTATGTGTAACGTGTCATCCATACCAACGGCCAAACTGGCCTTCTTTTCCGAATGTTGGTGATGGGATTTTACGTGTGTGCAAGATGTTATGCGTGCGTTCACACACGGAACCTCGGTTTATAGTCTCATTCGAAGGACTGTATGGGAAATGGAGTCAGAACTAATGTTAACTCCGAGGGAAAAATCCCCCTGTACCGAAATGCCCCGGCGGAGGTTCGAACCCGCAACCCCCCAGGATCACCAAGATTATGAGTCAGGCACTCTACCAACTGAGCTATTCCGGCTCCCAGTTCTAAATTTGTCTATACAATCAAGACCACATTTCCAAGTAAACTCGACTGGCAAATGCCAAGAATCAACACGGTCCCTGTCACGAACTGTCAAATGTTTTAGGGCGTGCGCCTATGCTCTGCGTGTTTACACATGTTTTGTGTGTGTGCGTGAGTGTGTGTGTGTGTGTGTGTGGTTGTGTGTGTGTGTGTGTGTGTGTGTGTGCATGCGTGTGTGTGCGCGCGTTCCTCGCGTGCATGCTTTCACGCGCGTTATTCTGTGTCAGCTAAAAGATAACTTTTACATGGAGAAACAGAGCTGGGGAAAGACTTCTTTATTTTCACTCATCTAAAATATTCCATTTCCCCTCCCTTACGCAATTTCGCTTTGTCTCCAGGCTTTTTCACTCTGTTTCTTGCGTATGAACTATCCATCCCAGTCCTCCACTTCCCTTCATCATCACCAGCCATTCATTCAGCAAGTTATCCCCCTGGGAGATTGCGCCCTGGGCCCTTCATCTTCATATGCCACTTTGACGCCCCAAGTTCAAGAATTCTTGTCTGCACTCGCAGGGCTACATTGCCTGTGTGCTACCATCCCCCACAGTGCCAGCAGTCAACCCTTTCCTGGGCGCGGCCGCTTGGACTTTTGGGACACCTTTTCGCTTGCTTTTTTGTTTTTGTCTGCTCACAACCTGTCTATAATTAATTCATTCAGGTTTCTCAGCATAATCATCCTCATCCCCATCCTCCTCATCATGTGTTTTTGATATATATATATATGCTGTTTCGTGTGATTCTATTGTTGTGGATGTATGTACAATGAAGTGTCATTAAATGCTGGAAATGGAACTGTGTTAGTGGGTTAGTGTTAAAGTAAGAGTGGGAAGGGGTGTGTGGGTCTTAGTTTCGTGGGCACTAGGCCTGCGTTACAGTCTCCAATATGTAAATGACAATTACTCGAAAACAGCCCTTTAGTGATCATTAAATAATCAATAACACTATTACCATGTGGTGAAACATACGTAAACTGACCATCAAAATCGCCAACACATGCACCGTTCTCAATAATACAGTCCAACATAAAACACGAATTCAACAAAGACTCACCAAAGTTATTGATAAACAGATCTTTTGACTGTCGGTTATAAATATCAGTATCATTATCATCGACATCATCAATAGGAGATAGGTAGGTGCTTCATTCCAGTTAGGTTGCTCCCACACCCTGTCCCTCGCATTTAGGTCCCCACAGATCACACATATAACTCTACATCATTGATAATGTTGAGGAGAGCTTCTTCTAGTAAGACAATTCCATCTTTTTGCATTTTGTTACTGTATAAAGGACTGTTCTCTGGAGCAACATATGTTGCAATAATAAGCACATCTTTATCGACCTTAAAAACACACTTATCTAATTTCACAACCACAGTACTTTCACAATCAATCTTTATATGTTATATGTTGTTGGTAGCATCATCTGCGCACTAAAACCAGTAACCCACCAGAATTTCTTCCCTTGTTTTTCATAACTTTTTTGCAGGTACGTGATGTTTCAAAAAGTTAATAAAAATTCCAGAATAGTCAAAAGTGATATCCACAAAATTTTCTGTCAAGCAAACGAAATTAAATAATTTCAATGTATTTTATGAAAGAGATGTCGGTCAGTTTCGTGTACAAGTTTTCAATATTGAAAGTTAGGAATTTCAAATCACAAGGATGGCCAAGCCTGTCCTTTTGTTTTTTTA
The DNA here is from genome assembly GCA_016801955.1 of Conus betulinus. NCBI lineage: Eukaryota > Metazoa > Mollusca > Gastropoda > Neogastropoda > Conidae > Conus > Conus betulinus. The sequence goes on from JADBJO010025408.1 coordinate 12,210, forward strand.
ACGTTCCTGTCTGAACGACGAGGAAGGGGGTACCTTCCTGGGTCTTGTTCACAGGCGTCCTGTCCGATGTGTTTCCTAGTCTTGGTTGCGAGCGCTGAAGAAACTCCCGCACGCCTGACTGCCGTGACCCGCTGCAATCACGACTTGCACGTGATGACCTTCGACTGCTGGCCTGCCAAGATGGCGACGGACGAGAAGGGGAAATCCGGAATGTTGGTTGTGCCGCACGGTACACTGTCACCCTCTGACCTGTTTTGTTTACAGTGTCATGCAGGGAGGACAACCACAATTGCTGATGACTACGTAGAGTCGGAATCCACCACCTCAGCATATACGTTTCTTGGGTCAGGTCGTCTGGACTGCACTACTAACTGCCCCTTTCTGAAGAATGACACCTAACCTTCTTTCTTGGCATCGGCGACAATAATGGTTGGTTGGTGGGTGAGGTCATTGGCTACAGTTACTCCCTTGTCCTTCAGTCTTGCACTAAAGTCCTTGTTTGTCATAACTGACATCTGTGTTCTTTCCACCTGCTAAATTTGACAATCACAGGCCGGGGTCCACCATTTTTCTGCTCTGACCTACATGATGGGCCCGAGCAATGTCGTCCGTTGTCCACAATTTGTCTGTCTCCACGTTGTTGAGGATGTCCATCACCGCTCTGGCACAGGAGTCGAAGGCCTCCCTCCCCTCTGCTGCAGGCACCCCAAACATACCGAGGTTGTCCTCGTCTGGAGAAACCTTCCAGTCTGCCCACCTCCTCCCTCAGTCATGTCAGTTGCTTGTTGTCTCACTGGTTTGTTTTTGTGAGTTGTTGCGTTCTTTTTTGCTGCTTTCTCTTTCCTCATACAGCTCATTGATATCAGCCATGTTATCTTAAAGTAAAGAGAAGCACTTGTTACAGTCACTTTCCAGTTTACTACAGCGTTTATCGATTTCGTCACATTTCATTTTGACATGACCAATATCTGTTTAAACTGCACTGAGGTCTTGTCTCATGAGTTCCGTGCGAGCTTCTAATGACTCGAACCTGTTCTCCTGTCGTTGGATTGCGTCTAGAATCTGCTTGTGCTGTATCCGCTGGCAGGGAGAATCGCTAGAGACATATACAAGGGTACAGATGAAACTGTTTTTTTTGTCAGCGTCTGTCCGCGCATTGTCTTGTTTGTTGTGGTCAGGTCCAGGATTCAACTCAACGTCTCCACAATACAGGAGATACGCCCGCCACAAAAACAAAAACAAGTATGTCCACTTTGGTCCTTATTGTAATCAGCCCATGTCTTAATCTTCTTTACAAAAGCGACCTGCTTCGCAATGAAGCATAGGTACACAGAGAGGAAAAGTCTGCATGACACTTGGTACTGCAAGGTGTGAAATCAGCATGTTGAATACTTCTAATTTTCACTTCTGCATAATCAGCACACACATTTTCTATTATGTGTAACTCAAATATCACTGCAGGGTGATTTCATTGACTGTAATTAGCGAAAAAAAACGTGCATAATTGTTACCAGTGGAGAAAAACACCGTCTGGTCATCTGGATGAGATCAACTTGCCCCCCAAGAGGGAGAGAGTGAGTGAGTGAGTGAGAGAGCCGACATGCCAGTAAGTATGGTAAACAGCATATTTCTGTGCGTGGGAATTTGCTGAAAGTGAGCGCGCTAACTGGAACTGGCCTGTGATGAACAACAAGTGCAATGCGTGCGATGGTGGGAGAGAAGTATGCTACACTTGCTATGGATTGTGCATTGCTGTTAGCTTAAGTCTAGTTGTGAGCATAGGACCACAACGTCCATGTTTTTGAACAGAACCATTTGCTTACGCCTCTGCTCTATGGGAAACATTCATCGTCTGGATGAGAGCTCAGTCAGGCCTGTGTTCATCCATTGTGACTGTCATCCCTTTGTGACAGTCCTTCCGTAGTATTAAACAGAAGAAGACCGCGTCTGTATTTTTTCTGGGTTTGCAGTGCCATGGGTGAAACACTACAATCCAATTGACTGCCAGGGACAGCAGTGAAGGAAAGAGAAAGAAAACTGGAGAGATCAATATAAAGAAGTATGTCATCAAAAGTGAGTCTGAATAATTAAAGAACATGCTGAAACTAATCTTGAAGATCGAAAACAAATCATATGGAAATTACCCAGACTCAATGGCCTATACAACAGGAAGAAAACAGTCGAAATGGCCTATACAACAGGAAGAAAACAGTCGACTGAATGAGGTAACTTTCAAAGTATAAAGACAGATACGTAGTTCCATTACATAACCGTTACCAGCCATGCCTTTGCCACGATAAAATTCAAATGAAAATAAAGCAGCTTGGTTCTGTTGCTACTCTCCAGCCAGCTTTTTCAGTCTATTTTTTATTTTTAAAAATGTACCGTTCTTAGACTCAAGGAAAAGATAAATAAAGAGATGAAACGACAAGAGAAAACCAATACAAATTCAGTCCAAAGAACGTTTTGACTGAGAACTGTTCCAAACATACTAAAATAGTCACATGAAACGTGCTGAAACGGATCATAAATCTACACAGTTCATGTGTTCCATAACTCTCATAGGATCAAGACTAATGCAAGTCCCTTAGTGCATTGTATATTGTCCATCCTGGTGCAAGTCACCTGTCTCCAGCAAGGGTGGACATCTGGAGTAGGCAAGATGACCTGTAGCAGTAGTACTTCAGTTTTACATCTTTTTACGTATGTGATATTAGACAGACAGACAGACAGACAGAGAGAGATGCATAAATGTCTGTGACTATGTAAGTGTATGCATAATGTTGTTATCTAAGTGCATATATGCATATGTATATATATATATATATATATATATATATATATATACACATATGATGGAATAATGATGGAAGAATTGTTAACCTGCACTTGTTTTCCCCCACTACTTAATTGTTCAGCATTATATTGTTTGGTCATCAGTGGGTGATTGTATCTCTTAGGAGATCCAAGGAAAGGTTGTTCTGCACAATTCTTAGCCGCTGACAATGCTTGGGTTATTGAACAGCAGAGCTGACCACTCAGACTATTCCGTATCTTTTGATCTCCCTTGCATACTTGAATGGATCCTCAAGCATAGGCTCAAAGATTGTCTCTTACATTTTATACTGTTTGCGTAATGTTTTTAATTTTTCAACAACTTTTTTCCTCCCCACACTTTCATTTTGTTTAATTCTACTACCTTTCGTTGGCTGCTTTGGGGGTGCTGTTGGATTCTTTTTCGAACCCTTGGCGGTCGGAACACCACAGAATCATGGACTGTGGTGTGTCTCTTTCTGACGCCAAGAGCACAGACACAATCAGCCATGTCTCCCTGTTGAGTCCGACCCAGCGGACGAAAGGCCTCGGAGCAGGCGATACATATAGATCTGCCTTCGAGAGCGATTGCGATAGTTTCCTCATGCAGCTAGTGAAGGGTTTTCATATATTTACGATAAACATTTTCCCATTTACTTCATCTTCTAAATTTGTTTTCTTCCTCTTAATTTCAAATATTTGCCAAGTCATTACTATAATGATGGAAGAATGTTTAACCTGCACTTGTCTTCTCCCACTACGTAATTGTTCAGCATTATATATTTATATATATATATATATATATATATATATATATCCCTCTAAGCATCCCTACAATATACCTGCAAATAATCTTAAAGTAAATGCTTAACTGGACTGCAAATTAATGATAAAACAACATTGAAGGCAAGCTTTAAATCTGAAATGACATCACACAATGACATGCCTGATAATGGTGGTAAGTGAGCTTGAAGAGGTAAACAGTCAAAACAGTAGATGCTTGCTGTTATTCTCCGTTCTCCACAAATACATCTTGCTTCGTTTGTGTATTTAGTTTTCAAGGAATCAAGTTTTGATTTACACAAAAACTGAAATGAAATTTCTGTACAGGTATATATTTTTCACTTTTAAATGAGGAATGCTGTTTACATGTTCATAATTAATTAAATAAGTGTTTTTATCAGCCACACAAAGCAACGTATTTTTGTAGTATTTTCTGAATCGGCACCAGACGGTTTGCTTTAATAACTGATTGACTTCAGGTAAAGAAAAGGATATATTCAATGCCGTATAGGGCTGTGTAATATTTTCAGTGAAGATACAAAGATTCTCGATTCTGGTGGTCTGAAATCACCATTTCAGCTACTTATGTATACAGTTTTTCTATTCATTTTGTTTGATTTCTTGTCCTCCACAAAACGATGTTTTGAAATCTCCAAAGGTGTAAGGTGGCCTAGGTAAGAAGAGCCAAGCCCCACAAATGATAAAAGTTTTGATAAATTGATTTCAGAGTCGCAGCCCTATCCAGGGTAGGTGCTTTCTCACCTTAATGTTCAATAAATGCTTCACTTCTGCTTTTTCTAATAATTAAATAACTGAACAATTTGTGAGCCATTGTTAACCGCAATCTGAGCATGCTCACCATATGGAAGTTTCCAGACCAAATCTAAGTGCAGAATTAATAAAGTTCCTTGGCAAGTTTGCACTAGTTTTTTCCAATGTCATATGTATTAGTTTTTTCGGAAATATTTATGTAACTATCAAAATGATGTTTTATCACATTCTAGAAGAACTTCAGTATCATATGCATATTTTTAAAAAGTTTGAGTTTTACATAATTAATCACTATTCCGTGCATGTTTACATTTTCACACGATATTACCGCTACATTCCACACGTAATACAGATAACCATACTGATTGTGAGTCACCCTATCTGCACCATCGTTCCATTTCAAACCAGTCTGAACCTTAAACAAAGATCCATGATTTCAATATTTCTGTGGACGTTTTCTACTCATTGTCATGCATCTTTTTGAACCCAAATGCTTTTTAACACTTTAAATGTAAACCCCAGCTAAAAGAATTGAAGGCTTTTTCAAAATCTCTGTGTTCGACACACGGTTCAATGACATCATTGTTTTACCCGTATTAAAATGCAGATCCACTTGTTGTTGTGATGGAGACACCAACGTCCGGGTATGTCAGTTTTAGAGGAAACCATACTGATGGTAGAGTTGTGGAGAAGGCTGTGCCTGTGAACCAGACAGTTCTGGTTAGCTTCAAAGAATATAATTCAAGGATGGCGCATGTAGCATTGTATCGTTCCTCAAAAATATGTCAACAGTTCTTACGGAAAATACGAAATAAAGAAACATCTCATATGGCGCCGGTGGGGTCATCGCCATTCAGATTTTGCCCATATCATTTCAAACTCGGCAACTATTTGTCGTTGCAGAACTAGAACACTGCACGAACAAAATCTGCTTTAGACTTTACTTTTCGTTCTTTCCTAAGAGTATTTGGCGTTTTCATACACCACCCAGAGGCTGGAACTGTTCTGTGAAGTATTACATCAGGTTTCACCATCACCTGGCCTGCAACCTGAAAAAAGAGTGTGAAGATGGACGAGATGAAACAGGTGACTGTCCCTACAGTAGTCCTCGGTGTGATGGACTAGTTGCACTTTGCAACAATTGCTACAAACTTGTCCATAGTCTGAAAGGATTTGTCAGTATATAGCAAAGATCTGAACAAACGTGCTGATGAGTATTGTACTTTAACGCAAAAGCAGCAAAGAGCTCCAGTGTGTCTTTCATCGTGGCTAGCTATCTTTAGAAACAAAACAAAATTACATCCTAACTGGTTTGATGGACTTTTGGTTGGTTTGCACACAAGAGATGACTCCTTGCCAGAGATGTACAGTTTATGCTGTGGTAAACGATAAAAAGAACAGTCATTCATCATTTCTGGACGCACGCTGCTCATAGGACGACAAGATCAAAGATGTGCTTCTTCACTGTTGTATATGCTATTTCAAACATACAATTAGAGACGGTCTTTTGTGGTAACCAAGTATCCTTTGGATTTCACCTTTGGGACAATGTGTGAACTCGTACGTAATAAGACAGGAACAATTCATTCTTATTTGAAGATCATACTCGTAAACAATTCTTTCTTTATACTATCATCAGGACGTCAATACATGACGAAATTCCCTGATGGTCATGTGACACACACATTTTCTTCTATGTGGTTCTGACCAATACCAAATTTGTAGTCAGGAGACAAGCTCTGCTTGTGTTTTTTTTTCAAGCATGTCGCCATATATAAACACATTTAACTCATCTAATCACCGTTTGATTTCAGTTCCCACGTTCATGTGTAGTGATGACTCCTCCACACGGATTTCACACACCTTAGTATGTGACTTCCTAACTGACTGCCCTGATAACAGTGATGAATCCTTCTGTAAACACCCGCCTTGCTTTAGAAATGTTTGCATGCAACAATGGTGAGTGTCTGCTTTTTTGGCAAACTATGTGATAATATCTTCCATTGCCGTGATGAGTCAGACGAATCAAACTGCCCTGATATCAAGGACATTGGGTGGTCCGGTGGCAACAAATTATTGTGTGCATCTCCAGCTCTTGTGGAGTTTAATGGAATTGCACAGTTCCTCTCCACCCCAATGAAGGCCAACGAGTCTTGCCCTGACAGCCACTATCGTTGTCCTGGTCACTTCAATGACTGTCTGCCTGTGTATACACGGTGCAATGGAGTATATGACTGTATTGATCACCAGGATGAAGAGGGGTGTGAAGAAATGAAATGTCCAGGCCATTTTCGATGCAGAGCTACAACAGTGTGTTTACACAGTGACCATTTGTGTGACGGCTGGCCTCACTGCCCTATGAATGACGATGAATTGGCATGCAGCGCAACATGTCCTACAGAGTGTCTTTGTCAGGGTTACACCCTTCTGTGTCCTCAGCCTTTCTCTGCAGCTCTCTTTCCTCAGATTCGCTACTTGGATGCCACAGGGTCAGGTATGACACTACACGATTTGAGCAGTAACACTCTCCTTATTTTCTTTGGGTCTTGCACAATGTTCTTTGACATCCTTGCCCCAAATTCAGTTAGTGAATGTCAGGTTTCTTGATCTCAGTAGTAACCAACTACAGTATGTCAACCTGACTTCTGTTTGGGGTTTCAAAACCTGCATACTCTTTCCCTCTCTCATAATCCCCTGTCCTCTCTCTACACTAATCTCTCCTCAGTTAACCAACACAGTGCCCTCATTGTGCTACATTAGCCCATACCACACTGACTGTGCTGGACACTACAGTCTTGTCACTGTTTTCCCCATTTACAGAAACTGAATTTGACATTTACTTCTCTTCACACAATCAGCCTGGTGGGGGTTTAAATTCACACCACAGTTGAAAAGAACTGTACATGGATGACAGCCCGGTTCAAATATTTCCACCTGATTTATTTAAAGGCCTTTCCAATTTTCGCTTCATATCCACAGAGAATTACAGATTGTGCTGCAAGGAAATACTTCCACATAGCTTCAATACCTTAGTGTGCCTCGCCCCAAGATGAAATTTCTTCATGCAAGATCTGTTACAGTCATGGACGTACCGAGCATTCCTGTGGCTGATTGCATTTCTGTGTCGTTGACTGGTAACGTGTTCTGTGGCTGTGCACGCTTCTTTGTGAAGGGCATGGCGTCTTTTAAGCGGGTTACAGTGTCTTTGTCACCAACCTCGCCATGGCTGACTTTCTAATGGGTGTCTTACATTGCTTTTATTGGGGGGTGCTGATGAACGGTCCGTGGACAATATCTCCACAATGATCACATGTGGAAACACAGTGCAGTCTGTAAGGCGGCTGGTTTTTTTGTCTTTTGTTATCTAGTGAGGTGTCAGTGTTGGTCATCTGGTTTATCACACTGGATCGTTTTGTTGTCCTTTGTTTTCCTTTCACATCTGTGAGGTTTGACAGAACGTCAGCTTCAGTAGCTTGTCTGCTGAATTGGTTGCTTGGCTGGTTTTTAGCCATGCTGCCTTTACTACCCATGACATCTCATTGGGGAATTCTATGGTCAGACAGGTATCTGCATCCCATTGCCAGTCACGAGACAAAAGTTTAAAGGAAGATTATATATAATAAGTGTTTTAATAATTTCAATTTTGTTTTATTTCTGTTCATCTCAACTGGTCAGGCTTTTATCTATTGGTCAGTTCGGGGGCAATTCTTTAAAATCAAATTCAACCAAAGTGTCACGAGACATGACCGTAGCTCGTCGGCTGATCACTGTTGCTGTGACAGACTTCCTGTGCTGGTTTCCTGTTGGTTTATGTGGGATGTTGGCGCTGGGTGGCACTCCCATTCCTGGAGAAGTGAATGTGGCCCTTGCTGGTGTTTTGTTTTTACCTTTAAATTCTGCGGTCAACCCATTCATGTATACCGTCAACACGTTTACTGAAAAGAGGAGGAAAGCTAATGAAGCTAAAATTTTGAAATGGCTTGAATCACATCCTGATCTGATTGTTGACTGATGAAATTTTTAGATTGGCTGTATACATCCCAGGGCCAGGGCCCTTTTCATGCATCGTGAATGTTCAATAGTTCTATCTGAAATGCAGGCGTGGAGCACTCTATTTAATCAGAGTCCCTCTTCTTTCATCAAAACACAATTGTTTGTTTTTGTTTTGTTCTTTCCGTATGCCCCTCCTTCCATACCCATCACCACCCCCTCCCTCCCCCCTTTTTAATCTATTTAACTTTTCTCACAGTATTTTTTTTCTTTTCTCTCCCTTTAACCTTTTTGCATGTAAACTGACAGATTTTATAAGCTTATATATACAAAATTTGTACGTCTATAAACACACACACACACACACACACACACACACACACACACACACATTTATTTCATATATGCCACAGGAACACAGACAAAATCAGTCGTGCTTCCGTGAGGAGTCTCATCAGTGTACAAAATGCCTTGGAGCAGTGAATATCAATATGAAAGGATGGATTAGGACGTACCCATATGCTGCTAGTGAAGGTTTTAATATTTGTAACATATTTCCTCGAGTTTTTTTCTTTTTTTATTTTCTTTCTTCCCCCGTCCCCCCCACCACCCACCCCCCCCCCGCCCCCGGTTCCTCCCCCCCCCCCCCCCCCACCCCACACACACTCACACATACACACCACATTTTTTGTTTGTTTTGTTTTTTACTTTTGTTCACTAAAATAATCTTTTCCCAAAGGTCATTAAAGTAATGACTGAGAGAATTGTTAGCCTACAGTTGTTTTCCCTCCAACACTAATTTGTTCAACATAATCTTGTTTGGTCAATCAGTGGGAGATTGCATCTCTCACGAGATCCAAGTAAAGGCTGTTCCACACAATTGCTTGGGTTATCAAACAGCAGAGCTGACCATTCTGACTGTTGGACACGCTTTGACCTACCTTGCAATTTGAAATGGATCCTCAAGCATAGGCTTGTCCCCTACATTTTATCATTTTCACATAAAGATTTTAGTTTTTCACCAATGTATTTCCTTACCACACTTTCTTTTCGTTTTACTTTTCTACCCTTCTCTGGATGCTTTGAGGTGCTGTTGGATTCCATTCTTGAACCCTTGGTGGTGAGAATACCACAGAATTATAGACTGTGGTATACCTCCATTTGATGCCAAGGGAGCACAGTCACAACCAGCCGTGCCTGTCTGATGAGTCTGAATCCCGTGGATGAAAGCCTTGGAGCAGGCAATATCAATGGTTCTGTCTTCAGGACTGATTACGATGGCTCCCATATGCTGCTTGTGAAGGGTTCAATGTTTGTGATATGTTTCCCTGATTTTTTTTTTCAATTTCTTTCTTTCTTCCCTCCCCCTGCCCCCTTACCCCACTCTCCCTTTTTTAACTTATTTTTCTTTACCTAGTCATTAATGTAATGATGAAGGAATTGCTATTCTACCCTTGTTTTCCCCTCCACTTAAACTGTTATCCTCCACTACTAAACTGTTATATATATATATATATATATATATATATATATATATGTCTTCGAGAGGGATTGCGATAGTTTCCCTCATGCAGCTAGTGAAGGGTTTTCATATTGATGATACACATTTTCCCATTTACTTCATTTTTTTTCTCTCTCTCTCAATTTCAAATCTTTTGCCAATCATGACTATAATGATGGAAGAATTTGTTAACCTGCACTTGTTTTCCCCCACTACTTAATTGTTCAGCATTATATTGTTTGGTCAATCAGTGGGTGATTGCATCTCTTACGAGATCCAAGGAAAGGTTGTTCTGCACAGTTCTTAGCCGCTGATAATGCTTGGGTTATTGAACAGCAGAGCTGACCACTCAGACTATTCCGTATCTTTTGATCTCCCTTGCATCCTTGAATGGATCCTCAAGCATAGGCTCAAAGATTGTCCATTACATTTTATACTGTTTGCGTAATATTTTTAGTTTTCAACAACTTTTTTTTCCTCTCCATACTTTCGTTTTGTTTAATTCTACTACCTTTCGCTGGCTGCTTTGGGGGTGTTGTTGGATTCTTTTTCGAACCCTTGGCGGTCGGAACACCACAGAATTATGGACTGTGGTGTGTCTCTCTATCTGACGCCAAGAGCGCAGACACAATCAGCCGTGTCTCCCTGATGAGTCCGATCCAGCGGACGAAAGGCCTCGGAGCAGGCGATAAATATAGTCGGAGCAGGCGATAAATATAGATCTGTCTTCGAGAGGGATTGCAATAGTTTCCTCCTGCAGCTAGTGAAGGGTTTTTCATATTTATGATATACATTTTCCCATCTACTTCATTTTTTTTTCTCTCTCACTCTCTCTCAGTTTCAAATCTTTGCCAAATCATAACTATAATGATGGAAGAATTGTTAACCTGCACTTGTTTTCCCCCACTACTTAATTGTTCAGCATTATATATATATATATATATATAGTAATAAACAATAAGTTGTTGTCAACACCCGCCCATGGAGTTCATTTTTTATCCAAGCTTTCGCCAAAAGGCTTCTTCATGAACCGATGCTGATTACATCACACACACACACACACACACACACATATGTATATATATATATATAAACTAATGAGTTCCAAGGATAAGTACCGAGTACCATTCCAGCAACTTACAGAGCAGCTTTGTGTTGCAATGACTGCAAAAAATATTGAATTATAAACAAAGCTTGCTCTTATGTCTTAGACACACACACACGAGTGTTTATAGTAGTGTGAAAACGTTGTGGCTCGAAGCAAGAATGTTATACTAGTGCAAAGTTGCTTTCATCATTTGATTTTGTATTTCCTCTAAGCTTTGCTATTGACTGCTCTCCGTTTAAAAATGAAAAAGATAAAATGAACTGGACTTTAGATAAAAAGTGTAGAGGGACTCTTTGTTTTTTGGAATGCATGCATATGCAAGTTACCCCCCCCCCCCTCTCTCTCTCTCTCTCTCGCATTGTGTGTGTGTGTGTGCTCTGTGTGTTGTGTGTTTGGGGCTAGGCAAGGAAAGAAAAACAACTTATGCTTTAATCATGAACAACATATTCACTGACAGAATAGCTGGCTGACTCAGATGACATGATTCTTGCTACCATCCTTGTGCAAGTGTGCCTCATCCCGTCACATGCACATTCACAATCTGTCACACAAACACAGTGGACATACACTTTATGACTACACCAGGTTTTAGATATGGCAACAATCTATCCCCTATAGCTGAACTTACGAGAGTGAACTTTAA
>JADBJO010025409.1:0-10000 GCA_016801955.1 Conus betulinus
AAACTCGATACAACAAGCCTGAATAAGAACCTGCACCGTCACTTCTTCCAGGTAATCGGTGCCGCGTATATTAAAGCAGATTATCTCCGTGCCGATCCAGCCCCCGAACTAGTAGGGGCGCTCTCAGTAGGACCAGCGGAGTGGCTCGTGCTTCATGGCTGTGGGGAGGGGGTGGTGTGGAGAGGGTGGCGAGAAGCGAGGGGGCGCCAGCGTGGATCGATCCGACTGGGGGGAGGGTGGGCGGGTGGCGGGGGTGGTCGGTGCGTGGTGTCGGTGGCGGCGGTGGCAGGTGGGTTGGCCTCCATTGCGCCTTGTCATCTTGACTGCAGTCTTGTGTCAAAAAAGGGAAAAAAAACCCATCAAGAAGCTGCGGCCTGTGATTGCCGTGCGGGGGCGAGCGGGGGCGCCACCGGGGGGGGGCCGACGGGGAACGGTGGCGGAATATCGCGGGGGGGGGGGGCGACACGCGAGGTGCGCAGAAGCGGGGACAGGCAAAAAAACAAAAAAAAAAAAAGTTCAACATGAGGCGCCTGCCATGAGGTGTCTGAGGTACCTGCAGGCGAAATTCAACAAATTTTAACAGATCTATGAGTAAACCTGCCAATGCCAGAAACAATTACGAACAAACACGCCGCGTTTCGGACCTCTCAGGCCGGTGACACATCCGGTCCCGTTAGAAACTAAGAACGAGCGAATCGCGTACCTTCTCATATTCTGCACCAGACGGACGTTGAATTGAAAGGGGGCTTCTGACCGACGATCTGGCCTGTCAACGTCCCGTCTTCCATTGGTGCCTGAATGTGTTGCTGTACCTGTAGCTTGCTCTCCATAAACCAAAACACCAAGAAACCCCAAAACGCGTCGTAGTTTGGTGCTTGTAATTTGTCCGTTAATTGGCGAATTATCTTGCCTAAGAAGACAAAGATCTCGAAACGCATCTTTATTTGTCTCGTAATTTTGTCCCGTTATTAGGCCGATTACTTTGCCTTAAAAGACCAAAATGTTCCAAAACGGGCCGTATTTTTGCCCTCCAAATTTAGATTTGTTCCGGTTTTTTGGCGGATTTACGTTCATTCTTTTTGAAATTTGTTCCAGAATGAATTAACTCTTATCACGGTGACATCAAGCTGTCATACCTTGTTCTCTCTGCGGTATGGAGTCCAAACCAACTGAGTGTACGGTGTCCCTTTGGGCCACGTGGAGTCCGTCACAACGCTTGCTCACCGGTGTCCTTTTGGTCCCACAGGTCCCGCGTGCTGAAGGATCTGGACAATGTCATCCTCTACAGTCCTGTCCACCAAACGAAAGCTATTTAATGTCAATGAAAAACGCCTCAAGATTGAATCTCGACTAAAACACGTCGCTTATCCCCCGGTTAGGACACGAAATCCTGAAAGAAACACAGTACACCCTGCGAAAAAGAACACGCACACTGAGAAAGAAGATGACAGTAAAAGTCAGTTGAACAAGATCATCATTCCCCTAGTAAAGGAATTGGGACTGTTCTACCGGCCGGAAGATATCCAACGAAGAAACGATGACATATCGGAAGGAAACCTTAAACCCCTCAAAAAAGATACTCAACCCCAGCAACATGTCAAAGTCATTAAAAAGGACCGCTAAGGCGCTACTCCCCTATCGAAAGGGACACTAACCCTGCCAAAGAAAATCCTTACAAGGACACTGCACTCTGTGAACGGGAACAACATGAAGCTCTACAAAGGAGGAACTTAACCTTATAAACGGACAGAAAACCTCACAAGAAAACGATCCTCGTCTTCTAACAGGATTGAAATATCTGGAAACACTATGGCTTTAATGCATAAAAAAGAGATCGACTATTTTTACAAAGTTTGTTTTCTACTCGCTAGTCCATTCTGTGAAAACAAACCTGTAGTTTTATCGTTATGCAGAAAATAAAACCTTGCTCAATAATGAGAAATCAGCACTGACTTACCTGGCCACGAATACTGTTGGCGACAGGTCTCCCACCACCAGTCCTGACAGCGTGGGCTCCGGGCATTCTCAGTGACCCTAGGCAGTTTCCCGAGTTCACACAGGCATTACTCCTCACCCAAATGACAGGCCAGCGATTGTGACAAGATTGTGAAAACTTCGTCCGATGCTTGACATCTGCCACAGGGCGAGCCAATCTCACAACCTCAGTAATTTCTAGCCGTAGTCGTTGGGGCATTACCTTACCCTATCACACCCCCCCCCCCCCTCACCCTTCCTCCAGCTAGGATCTGCACTGGGACATCTCTCCATAACGCAGACCTGACAGGGAACACTTTCCCATACATGACTCGGTGACGGGACCGACAACCTGAGAGAAGTCATCCTTAAAGAACTTTCAGGTAACAGCGGTGAGGTTATGGTTCTTCCAGTGACTGCATTCTCCTGTGACGTGAGTAGTCTGGCGCCCTCAGCTGTCGTTGATGTTAATAACTGATGCCTCTTGCTTCTTGGTCCCTTCTGAAATGAAGATTCCCTGCAAACTGATCCCAGAATGTACAGCAGCTCCTCTGACTGTATCTATCAACGAAACACAGCTGAAGACGACCAGCTACTCTGATCACCCAGGAAGTTATACCTTGTCTGATGATGCACTGGCGAAGGACGTCTTCCAGAGTTAACAACGCTGGTGACACCAGAGACGTAGATACATACATTTGCAGTTAACTGCACCCATTAATTTTTCTGATCAGGCTTTAAAGCGCCCAGCTCATAACTGATCCAAGCCATCATCCCAGTGACTGACAAAACAAAGACACACAGGGACGTTGTTGAATGATCTGTCTGGATGAGAACCCGAGTTGTGTCAAGCAAGCACGGCACAGATTGGGGCAGTTTCCATGGGCAGTTCCAGACATTCCTTGTGAGTGCACTATCAACAGAAACGTCTTGTGGAACTAGCTTCGGGCATCAGTTCCACGGGACGTTCTGTACGGGCCACACGATCTGATCACCCTGACAGGCTCTGTGTACAACACGGGATACTCAGAAAGTACCAGGTGATCACTAGGAAATACTTCAGGAACAACAGACCTTTCCTGAAGCATCTCCCCTAGTACCTCTGTTCTGTACCTTTGTTCCACAGATACCCGACACTGGGAACCAGAGCAGCCATGCCTCACACTGGAAAGCCAGTGGCTTTGTGTTCATATACCATAACCACCGGCATCTGTGTTGTCCACACTGAAGAGCACTCATGAGCAGTGCCCTCATGATGTGACCGCACAACACATCCCATGGGAAACACACAGATCCACCAAGACCTTGTGATGTGAATGCTCGCCCAGAGACATACCTCTATTATGTCTCCAAGTTACACAAATCACAAGTTCCGCATCCATACAGAAGTTTCAGCAACGTAGCGACCTGTGCATCTTCAGCTTTGTCGGAAACTAAATGCGTTTTGAACAGAATATGAGCAATGAGCAACCAAGCCTGACCAATACCACAGTTTTTTAGAAAAGACCCGTCCTAACAACCCCTCATCCAGAATGACCAACCCACCTGGGCGTCTAAGTGTCCCGATCATCCCCTGCTGTATCCTACAGACAGATCCAACCAAAGAAGGCACCGAACACCATGGTTCCTGCTTCAGAGTACACCCCCCCCCCCCCCCCATTCCATGACGGACTGTGATTCAGAAGAAACTCAGGTCTTAGCAAAAATCGCCAACCACGCAATGAAAACCAGACTCCTCACACACGGGAAGAATGCAGTCACTGCCAGAAAGCCCCTACGACAGACCACCCACAGACCTCAGCAATGCCACTAAGGCGAGTATGAGACGGTGAATCACGTCAGATCTGAACACCAGACGCATTACCTCGGTTCAGTCCTCGTCGAACGGAGCCAGAAAGCACAGGGGGCAAACTGGAAAACACCCAGGCTTTCAGACTACCTTGAAACTCTATCCTATGTCGAGATGTTTAGATCAATTGGAAATTTCCGCCTCTCGGCAGACTAGTCTGGCTAATCATTTGGAAGGAAGAAATGACCTGGTGAAACTTCGCAGAACTGCTGAATCCACCGAGAAATGTGCTGCGCCTGCAATCAGATGGAACTCTCCGTCAGTCAAAGGCTTCATGGGTTGGGTCCCTAGTCAACACAATAATTTTAACAGGTCAAAAAAAAAATGGTTATTCGGCACACATTTGCAATGGAAAACTAATTCATGTTGAAAGTTCGAATGCATATACATGACATGTTCCGAATTCTAAATCTATTGGTGTGCGACACAATTTTTAAGCTAAAATAAGTGTGTGTGTGTGTGTTGGTGGTCTGTGTGTGGTGTGTGTGTGTTTGTGTGTGTGTGTGTGTGTGTGTAGTGTGTGTGTGTGAGAGAGAGAGAGAGAGAGAGAGAGACGAGAGAGACAGAGACAGACAGACAGAGACAGAGACAGAGACAGACACAGACAGACACAGAGAGAGAGATGAGATGTTGGCAACGATACCCGTCTCACAGATTAGATATTCATTAACAAACACATTAAGCTACTCTTTTTTTTCTGCAGAAAGTATCCATAATTTTACAGAATGATCGGAACTCGATCATATGCCCAGCATTAAAAAAAAAAACACCACTGATGAATGACTCAGTCCTATGAGAAATGTCAGAATATGTTCGTTTGCGTGCTGCAGAACTGTCAAAGATACTCCGTTTGCAACAACAACAACCAAACATTCATCAACACGTTACTTCACGTCATCGGTCTGTTCACGTTTCTCACCTGCACTCTCTATGGAGCGGTCATTTGCGCCGTCATCTTGTTCCTGGCAGGGTCTCTCCACCCGGTTGTCGACCTCTTCCCAGTGTCTCCCTGGGTTGTCATTCTGTTCCTGGTGTCTCCCCTGGCTGTCGTCCGATTCCTGGTGTCTCTCGTCTTGATGGTCATCCAGTTCCCAGCATTTCCCTGGCTGGTCCGCGTGTTCCCCATGTTTTCTACCAGCCGTCATCACGTTGCTGGCGTCTCCCTGGGCCTGTCGTCCCTGTTGAAAGCAAATTCCTGTTAGGCATTGTGTGCGTGTGTACGTGAGTGTGTGTGTGTCCGTGCGCGCGCGCGTGCGTGTGTGGTGTTTTTGTGTGTGTGTGTCCGTGCAACGTGCGCGCGTTTTGGTGTTCTGTTGTGGTGTGTGTGTGTGTGTGTGTGTGCGTGTGTGTGTGTGTGTGTGCGTGAGTGTGAGTGTGTGTGCGTGTGCGCCTGCTGTGTTTGTGTGTGTGTGTGTGGTGTGTGTGTGTGTGTGTGTGTGTGTGTGTGAGTGTGTGAGAGGGAGTGGGTGAGTGACCCGAGCTGTGTGTGTGTGTGCATGTGCGTGTGTGTGTGTGTGTGTGCGTGTGCGTGTTGTGTGCGTGCGTGTGTGTGGTGCGTGTGTTGTGCATGTGTGTGCCTGCGCGCGCGTGTGTGTGTGTGCGCGTGCGCGCGTTTTTGCGTGCGTGCGTGCGTCTACGGATGCACACATTAGGAATGGTGGTGACAACAGACGCAGCCTAACGTGAGGGCAGCGTAGCATTCGTCTTACCTCGTAACTTTGTCATTGCTGCAAATAAGATGGTCCATTTGATAAAATCCGGGGGTCCGTGTCACATTTACAACACTGTTTTTAACACTTCATGATAAAGAACCAGTCCAGCTGCCTCACTTACCTGCGATCAGCTTCCCGTGGAAAGAGGAAAATGAATGCAAAGGAATTTGTGGGGGGGGGGGGGGACCTGATTAAAACTTTCTGTACGATAGTTTGCAACTGATATCATTTGAACTTTTTACACACACAGTACTTCAATTCTGTTCATAAGATCAGAATGTGAATGTAACTGTTCCAGAATGAAGTTAAGTTTCAAACATGAGGTGACTGCAGGCGGAAATTCAAACAAATTTTAACAGGACTTTGAAATAAACCTGCCAAATGGACAGAAACAAATTACAAGACAAAAAACAACGCGTTTCGACCTCTCAGGCCGGTGAAACATCCGGTCCAGTAAAAACGAAGAACGAGCGATCGCTTACCTTTTTCTCATATTCGGCGCCAGACGGACGTTGAATTGAAAGGGGGCTGCTGGCGGACGATCTGGTCCTGTCAACGTCCCGTCTTCCACTGTCCTGAATGCGGCTGTCTTGCCTGAAGACGACCAAAGAATCCAAACGAGTCGTATTTTGTCTTGTAATTTTGTCCGTTTTTAGGCGGAATTATCTTTAGGCCAAGAATCGAAAATCTTGCCTATTAAGACACTTTCCTAAAGAAGACCAAAGATGTCAAAACGTGCCGTATTTTGTCTCCAAATTTATTTGTTCCTGTTATTTTAGCGGATTTACTTTCAATTCCTTTTGAAATTTGTTCCAGAATGAATTAAACTCTTATCACGTGCTCAAGCTGTCATACCTTGTTCTCTGCGGTATGGAGTCCAAACAAAACGGAGTGACGGTGTCCTTTGGTCCCACAGTGGCTCGGTGCCGAGCCTGGACAATGGTCATCCTCTACAGTCCTGCCACCAAACTAAAGTTTAATGTCAATTAAAAAGCCTCAAGGATTGAATCTCGACTAAAAACCAAGTCGCTTATCCCCAGGTAGGGACACTAAATCCTGAAAGAAACACAGTAAACCCCTGCGAAGAGGAGGCACGCACACTGAGAAAGATGATGACAGTAAAACTCAGTTGAACAAGATCATCAATCCCTAGTTAAGGAAATGGGACTGTTCCCACGGCCGAAGATATCTAACGAAGAAAAATGGTATCGGAAGGAAGACCTTAACCCCATCAAAAAGGATGCTCAACACCCAGCAAACATGTCAACAATCATTAAAAAGGACACGCTAAGCGCTACTCCCTGTCCAAAGGGACACTAACCCCTGCCAAAGAAAAATCCTTACAAGGACACTGCACTCTGTGAACGGAACAACATGAAGCTCACAAAAGGAGGAAACTGAACCTTAAGAACGGACAGAAAACCTGCAAAGAAAACGATCCTCTTCTACAGAAATTTGAATATGTGTGAACACTATGGCTTTAATGCAGCAGAGATCGTTATATTTTACAAAGTTATTTTTCTACCGATAGTCATTCTGTGAAAAAGAACATGTGTGTTTATCGTTATGCAGAAAATAAAACCTTGCTCAATAAGAGAAATCAGCACTGACTTACCTGGCCACGGAATACTGTTGGCGACAGGTCCCCCCACCAGTCCTGGCAGCGTGGGCTCTGGGCATTCTCAGTGACCCTGGCAGTTCCCGAGTTCACACAGGCATTTACTCCTCACCCAAATGACAGGCCAGCGATTATGACAAGAGTGGTGAAAACTTCCGGTGCTTGACATCTGCCACAGGGCGAGCCAATCTCACGACCTCAGTAATTTCTAGCCTAGTTTTCTGGCATTACCTTACCCTATCACCCCCCCCCCCCCCCCTTCCATCCCGCTAGGATCTGGACTGGGACATCTCTCCAGAACGCAGACCTGACAGGGAACACTTTCCCATACATGACTCGGTGACGGGACCGCGACAAACCTGGGAGAAGTCATCCTTAAAGAACTTTCAGGTAACAGCGGTGAGGTTATGGGTTCTTCCCAGTGACTGTTGACGTGAGTATTAGTCTGGCGCCCTCAGCTGGTCGTTGATGTATTAACTGATGCCTCTTGCTTCTTGGTCCCTTCTGAAATGAGATTCCACGCAAACTGATCCCAGAATGTACAGTAGCTCCTCTGACTGTATCTATCAACGAAACACAGCTGAAGACGACCAGCTACTCTGATCACCCAGGAAGTTATCGCCTTGTCTGATGAAGCACTGGCGAAGGAGGGTCTTCCAGAGTGAACAACGCTGGTGACACCAGAGACGTAGATACATACATTTGCAGTTAACTGCAGCCATAAATTTTCTGATCAGCTTTAAAAGTGCGCCCAGCTCATAAAACTGATCCAAGCCATCATCCAATGACTGACAAAACCAAAGACACACAGGGACGTTGATGAATGATCTGTTTGGATGAGAAACCCGAGTTGTGTCAAGCAAGCACAGCACAGATTGGGGCAGTTCCATGGGCAGTTCCAGACATTCCTTGTGAGTGCGGTATCAACAGAAACGTCTTGTGGAACTAGCTTCGGGCATCAGTTCCACGGGACGTTTCTTACTGGCCACACGATCTGATCACCCACTGACAGGCTCTGTGTACAGCACGGGATACTCCAGCTAGTACCAGGTGATCACCAGGAAGTACTTCAGGAACAACCACAGACCTTTCCTGAAGCATCTCCTCAAGTACCACTGTTCTGTACCTTTGTTCCACAGATACCCCGACACTGGGAACCAGCGCAGCCATGCCCAACACTGGAAAGCCAGTGGCTCTGTGTTCCATACACCAAACCACCGGCATCTGTGGTGTCCACACTGAAGTGCACTCATGAGCAGTGCCCTCATGATTGTGACCGCACAACACATCCCATGGAAAAACACAGATCCACCAAGACCTTGTGATGTGTGAATGCTTGCAGCACCAGAGACATACCTCTATTATGTCTCCAATTACACAAATCACAAGTCCGCCGCTCCATACAGAGGTTCAGCAAAATAGCGACCTGTGCATCTTCAGCTTTGTCAGAAACTAAATGCGTTTGAACAGAATACTGAGCAATCAAAAGCCTGACCAATACCACAATTTTAGAAAAGACCCGTCCTAACAACTCCTAATCCAGAATGACAAACCACCTGGGCGTCTAAGTGTCCATCATCCCCTACTGTATCCCACAGACGGATCCAACCAAAGAAGGCACACACTGAACACCAGGTTCCTGCTTCCAGAGTATCCACCCCCCCCCCCCCCCCCCCCCCCCCCTCTTGGACTCAATTCCATGACGGACTGCGAGTCAGAAGAACTCAGGTCTTAGCAAAATACGCCAACCACGCAATGAAAACCAGACTCCTCACCCACGGGAAGAATGCAGTCACTGCCAGAAAGCACCCTACGACAGACCACCCACAGACCTCAGCAATGCCACTTAAGGCGGGGTATGGAGACGGTGAATCACCGTCAGATTCTGAACACCAGACGCATTACCTCGGTTCAGTCCCTCGTCGAACGAGCCAGAACGGCACAGAGGGCAAACTGGAAAACCCAGGCCTTTCAGACTACCTTGAAACTCTATCCTATGTCGAGATGTTAGATCAATGGAATGTTCCGCCTCTCGGCAGACTAGCTGGCTAATCATTTGGAAGGAAGAAATGACCTGGTGAAACTTCGCAGAACTGCTGAATCCACTGAGAAAGTGCTGTGCCTGCAATCAGATGGAACTCTCCGTCAGTCAAAGGCTTCATTGGTTGGGTCCTCAGTCAACACAATAATTCAACAGTCAATAAAAAAACCAAAAAACGTTCTCGGCACACATTTCAATGAAAACTTATTCATGTTCAAAATTTCGAAATCACATACATGACCTGTTAGAATTCTAAATCTAATTGGTGTGGGACAACAGATTTTTAGCTCAAATGTGTGTGGGTGTGTTTGTGTTTGGTTGTGTGTGTGTGGGTGGTGTGTGTGTGCGCGCGCGCGCGTCGTGCGTGCGTGTGCGTGCTTGCGTGGATATGTGTATATATAGATATAGAGAGAGAGAGATAAGAGATAGAGAGAGAGCGACAGACAACAGACAGACAGTGACACAGACAGAGAACAGACACAGACCAGAGAGAGATAGAGAGAGAGTGTTTGGCAGATGATAGTACCGTCTCAACAGATTAAGATATTCATTACAACAACAACTAATTAAGCTACTCGTTTTTTTTCTGCAGGAAAGTATCCATAATTTTTTACACAATGATCGAAACTCAATCATATGCGCCTACATGAAAAACAACCCCACTGATGAATGACTCAATCTATGAGAAATGTCAAAATATGGTTCGTTTGCGAGCTGCAGGATACTCAAGTTTGCGACAACCACCAAACATTCATCAACACGTTACTTCACGTCATCTGTCTGTTCACGTTTCTCACCTGCCTCTC
>JADBJO010025409.1:15000-23817 GCA_016801955.1 Conus betulinus
TTAATTTTCTGATCAGGCTTTAAAGTGCGTCCAGCTCATAAACTGATCCAAGCCATCATCCAGTGACTGACAAAACCAAAGACACACAGGGACGTTGTTGAATGATCTGTCTGGATGAGAAACCCGAGTTGTGTCAAGCAAGCACGGCACAGATTGGGGCAGTTCCATGGGCAGTTCCAGACATTCCTTGTGAGTGCACTATCAACAGAAACGTCTTGTCGAACTAGCTTCGGGCATCAGTTCCACGGGACGTTCTGTACGGGCCACACGATCTGATCACCCTGACAGGCTCTGTGTACAACACGGGATACTCAGAAAGTACCAGGTGATCACTAGGAAATACTTCAGGAACAACAGACCTTTCCTGAAGCATCTCCCCTAGTACCTCTGTTCTGTACCTTTGTTCCACAGATACCCGACACTGGGAACCAGAGCAGCCATGCCTCACACTGGAAAGCCAGTGGCTTTGTGTTCCATACACCATACCACCGGCATCTGTAGCGTCCACACTGAAGAGCACTCATGAGCAGTGCCCTCATGATGTGACCGCACAACACATCCCATGGAAACACACAGATCCACCAAGACCTTGTGATGTGAATGCTCGCACCAGAGACATACCTCTATTATGTCTCCAGTTACACAAATCACAAGTTCCGCATCCATACAGAGGTTCAGCAACGTAGCGACCTGTGCATCTTCAGCTTTGTCAGAAACCAAATCCGTTTGAACAGAATATTGAGCAATCAAAGCCTGACCAATACCACAGTTTTAGAAAAGACCCGTCCTAACAACCCCTCATCCAGAATGACAAACCACCTGGGCGTCTAAGTGTCCGATCATCCCCTGCTGTATCCCACAGAGGGATCCAACCAAAGAAGGCACCGAACACCATAGTTCCTGCTTCCAGAGTACACCCCCCCCCCCCCCCCCCATTCCATGACGGACTGTGATTCAGAAGAACTCAGGTCTTAGCAAAATACGCCAACCACGCAATGAAAACCAGACTCCTCACACAAGGGAAGAATGCAGTCACTGCCAGAAAGCACCCCACGACAGACCTCCCACAGACCTCAGCAATGCCACTAAGGCGAGGTATGAGACGGTGAATCACGTCAGATCTGAACACCAGACGCATTACCTCGGTTCAGTCCTCGTCGAACGGAGCCAGAAAGGCACAGAGGGCAAACTGGAAAACACCCAGGCTTTCAGACTACCTTGAAACTCTATCCTATGTCGAGATGTTAGATCAATGGAAATTTTCCGCCTTTCGGCAGACTAGTTGGCTAATCATTTGGAAGGAAGAAATGACCTGGTGAAACTTCGCAGAACTGCTGAATCCACCGAGAAATGTGCTGCGCCTGCAATCAGATGGAACTCTCCGTCAGTCAAAGGCTTCATGGGTTGGGTCCCTAGTCAACACAATAATTTAACAGTCATAAAAAAAAATGTTATTCGGCACACATTTGCAATGGAAACTAATTCATGTTGAAAGTTCGAATGCATATACATGACATGTTCAGAATTCTAAATCTATTGGTGTGCGACACAATTTTTAAGTTAAGTAAGTGTGTGTGTGTCTGTGTGTGTGGTGTGTGTGTGTGTGTGTGTGTGTGTGTGTGTGTGTGTGTGTGTGTGTGTGTGTGTGTGTGTGAGAGAGAGAGACAGACAGACAGACAGACAGACAGAGACAGAGACGAAACAGACACAGACACAGACACACACAGAGAGAGAGAGAGATGTTGGCAGACGATAGTACCGTCTCAACAGATTAGATATTCATTACACACAAACATTAAGACTACTCGTTTTTTTATGCAGGAAAGTATCCATAATTTGTACAGATGATCGGAACTCGATCATATGCGCCCGCATTAAAAAAAAAAACACACTGATGAATGACTCATTCCTATGAGAAATGTCAGAATATGGTTCGTTTGCGTGCTGCAGAACTGTCAAAGATACTCACGTTTGCAACAACAACAAACCAAACATTCATCATCACGTTTACTTCACGTCATCGGTCTGTTCACGTTTCTCCTGCACTCTCTATGGAGCGGTCATTTGCGCCGTCATCTTGTTCCTGGCAGGGTCTCTCCGCCCGGTTGTCGACCTCTTCCCAGTGTCTCCCTGGGTTGTCATTCTGTTCCTGTGTGTCCGATTCTTGGTGTTTCTCGTCTTGATAGTCATCCAGTTTCCCAGCATTTCCCTGGCTGGTCAGCGTGTTCCCCATGTTTTCTAACAGCCGTCATCACGTTGCTGGCGTCTCCTCACGGGCCGTCCGCCCACTGTTGAAAGCAAATTCCTGTTCATTGTGTGTGTGTACGCACGTGTGTTGTGTCACCGTGCGCGCGCGCGCACGTTTGTGTGTGTGCGGTGCATGTGTGCGTGCATGTGTGTGTGTGTGTGTTCTGTGTGTGTGTGTGTGTGTGTGTGTGTGTGTGTGTGTGTGTGATGTGAGAGCGTGTGTGTGTGTGAGTGTGTGTTGTGTGTGTGTGTGTGTGTGTGTGTGTGCGAGGAGGAGGGAGTGGGTGAGTGACCGAGCGACCATGTGTGCATGTGTGTGTGTGCATGTGCGTGTGCGTGTGTGTGCGTGCGTGTGTGTGTGTGCGTGTGTGTGCATGTGTGCGCGCGCGCGCGCGTGTGTGTGTGTGTGCGCGTGCGCGCGTGTTTGCGTGCGTGCGTGCGTCTACGGATGCACACATTAGGAATGGTGGTGACAACAGACGCAGCCTAACGTGAGGGCAGCGTAGCATTCGTCTTACTCGTAACTTTTGTCATTGCTGCAAATAAGATGGTCATTTGATAAAATCCAGGGGTCCGTGTCACATTTACAACACTGTTTTTTAACACTTCATGATAAAGAACCAGTCCAGCTGCCTCACTTACCAGGTTCCCGTGGGAAAGAGGAAAATGAATGCAAAGGAATTTAGGGGGGGAGGGGACCTGATTAAAACTTTCTGTACGATAGTTTCAACTGATATCATTTGAACTTTTACACACAAGTACTTACAATTCTGTTCATAAGATCAGAATGTGAATGTAACTGTTCCAGAATGAAGTTAAGTTTCAACATGAGGTGACTGCAGGCAGAAATTCAAACAAATTTTAACAGGACTTTGAAGTAAACCTGCCAAATGACAGAAACAAATTACAAGACAAAAAACACGCGTTTCGACCTCTCAGGCCTGTGAAACATCCGGTCCCGTAAAAACGAAGAACGAGCGATCGCTTACCTTCTCATATTCGCCGCCAGACGGTTGAATTGAAATGGGGCTGGGCGGACGATCTGGTGGCGGACGATCCTGAATGTGGGTCCTGTCAACGTCCGTCTTCGTAGTTTGTCTTGTAATGTGGCTAGGCGGAATTATCTTGCCTGAAGACGACCAAAGAAATCGAAATGCGTCGTATTTGTCTCGTAATTTGTCCTTTATTAGGCGGATTTAACTTGCCTAAAGAAGACCAAAGATGTCAAAACGTGCGTATTTTGTCTCCAAATTTTTATTTGTTCCTGTTATTTGGCGGATTTACTTTCAATTCCTTTTGAAATTTGTTCCAGAATGAATTAACGCTTATCACGTGCTCAAGCTGTCATACCTTGTTCTCTGCGGTATGGAGTCCAAACAAAACGGAGTGACGGTGTCCTTTGGTCCCACAATGGCTCGGTGCCGAGTCTGGACAATGGTCATCCTCTACAGTCCTGCCACCAAACTAAAGTTTAATGTCAATTAAAAAAGCCTCAAGATTGAATCTCGACTAAAACCAAGTCGCTTATCCCCAGGTTAGGGACACTAAATCCTGAAAGAAACACAGTAAACCCTGCGAAGAGGAGGCACGCACACTGAGAAAGATGATGACAGTAAAACTCAGTTGAACAGATCATCAATCCCTAGTAAAGGAAATGGGACTGTTCCACGGCCGAAGTTATCTAACGAAGAAAACGATGATATCGGAAGGAAGACCTTAAACCCCATCAAAAAGGATGCTCTCACCCCAGCAAACATGTCAACAAGTCATTAAAAAGGACACGCTAAGGCGCTACTCCCTGTCCAAAGGGGACACTAACCCCTGCCAAAGAAAAATCCTTACAAGGACACTGCACTCTGTGAACGGAACAACATGAAGCTCACGAAAGGAGGAAACTGAACCTTAAGAACGGACACAAACCTGCACAAGAAAACGATCCTCTTCTACAGAATTTGAAATATGTGGAAACACTATGGCTTTAATGCAGCAGAGATCGATATTTTACAAAGTTATTTTCTACCGATAGTCATTCTGTGAAAAACAAAAACATGTGTTTATCGTTATGCAGAAAATAAAAACCTGCTCAATAACGAGAAATCAGCACTGACTTACCTGGCCACGGAATACTGTTGGCGACAGGTCTCCCACCACCAGTCCTGGCAGCGTGGGCTCCGGGCATTCTCAGTGACCCTGGCAGTTCCCGAGTTCACACAGGCATTTACTCCTCACCCAAATGACAGGCCAGCGATTATGACAAGAGTGGGTGAAAACTTCCGGTTCTTGACATCTGCCACAGGGCGAGCCAATCTCACGACCTCAGTAATTTCTAGCCTAGTCTTCTGGCATTACCTTACCCTATCACCCCCCCCCCCCCCCACCTTCATCCCGCTAGGATCTGTTCTGGGACATCTCTCCAGAACGCAGACCTGACAGGGAACACTTTCCCATACATGACTCGGTGACGGGACCGACAATCTGGGAGAAGTCATCCTTAAAGAACTTTCAGGTAACAGCGGTGAGGTTATGGTTCTTCTGACTGCATTCTCCTTGACGTGAGTAGTCTGGCGCCCTCAGCTGTGCCGTTGCCTATTAACTGATGCCTCTTGCTTCTTGGTCCCTTCTGAAATGGAGATTCCACGCAAACTGATCCCAGAATGTACAGTAGCTCCTCTGACTGTATCTATCAACGAAACACAGCTGAAGACGACCAGCTACTCTGATCACCCAGGAAGTTATCACCTTGTCTGATGAAGCACTGGCGAAGGAGGTTTTCCAGAGTTGAACAATGCTGGTGACACCAGAGACGTAGATACATACATTTGCAGTTAACTGCAGCCATAATTTTTTCTGATCAGGCTTTAAAGTGCGCCCAGCTCATAAACTGATCCAAGCCATCATCCAGTGACTGACAAAACCAAAGACACACAGGGACGTTGTTGAATGATCTGTTTGGATGAGAAACCCGAGTTGTGTCAAGCAAGCACAGCACAGATTGGGGCAGTTCCATGGGCAGTTCCAGACATTTCTTGTGAGTGCGGTATCACAGAAACGTCTTGTGGAACTAGTTTTCGGGCATCAATTCCACGGGACGTTCTGTATGGGGCCACACGATCTGATCACCCTGACAGGCTCTGTGTACAGCACGGGATACTCAGCTAGTACCAGGTGATCACTAGGAAGTACTTCAGGAACAACAGACCTTTCCTGAAGCATCTCCTCAAGTACCACTGTTCTGTACCTTTGTTCCACAGATACCCGACATTGGGAACCAGCGCAGCCATGCCCAACACTGGAAAGCCAGTGGCTCTGTGTTCCATACACCAAACCACCGGCATCTGTGGTGTCCACACTGAAGTGCACTCATGAGCAGTGCCCTCATGATGTGACCGCACAACACATCCCATGGAAACACACAGATCCACCAAGACCTTGTGATGTGAATGCTCGCACCAGAGACATACCTCTATTATGTCTCCAATTACACAAATCACAAGTTCCGCATCCATACAGAGGTTCAGCAAATAGCGACCTTGCATCTTCAGCTTTGTCAGAAACTAAATGCGTTTGAACAGAATACTGAGCAATCAAAGCCTGACCAATACCACAATTTTAGAAAAGACCCGTCCTAACAACTCCTAATCCAGAATGACAAACCACCTGGGCGTCTCTAAGTGTCCAATCATCCCCTACTGTATCCCACAGACGGATCCAACCAAAGAAGGCACTGAACACCATGGTTCCTGCTTCCAGAGTATCCCCCCACCCCCCCCCCCCCAATTCCATGACGGACTGTGAGTCAGAAGAACTCAGGTCTTAGCAAAATACGCCAACCACGCAATGAAAACCAGACTCCTCACCCACGGGAAGAATGCAGTCACTGCCAGAAAGCACCTACGATGACCACCCACAGACCTCAGCAATGCCACCAAGGCGGGTATGAGACGGCGAATCACGTCAGATCTGAACACCAGACGCATTACCTCGGTTCAGTCCTCGTCGCACAGAGCCAGAAAGGCACAGAGGGCAAACTGGAAAACACCCAGGCTTTCAGACTACCTTGAAACTCTATCCTATGTCGTGATGTTAGATCAATGGAAATGTTCCGCCTCTCGGCAGACTAGCTGGCTAATCATTTGGAGGAAGAAATGACCTGGTGAAACTTCGCAAAAACTGCTGAATCCACTGAGAAATGTGCTGCGCCTGCAATCAGATGGAACTCTCCGTCAGTAAAAGGCTTCATTGGTTGGGTCCTCAGTCAACACAATAATTCAACAGTCAAATAAAAAAAAAAACGTTATTCGGCATACATTTGCAATGAAAAATAATTCATGTTAAAAAGTTTCGAAATCACATACATGACCTGTTAAGAATTCTAAATCTATGGTGTGGGACTATTTTTTCAAGCTGTGTGTGTGTGTGTGTGTGTGTGTGTGTGTGTGTGTGTGGTGTGTGTGTCGTGCATGATGTCGTGCGTGCGTGCGTGCGTGCATATATATATAGAGAGAGAGAGAGACAGACAGACAGACCAGACAGACAGAGAGACACAGAGAGAGAGAGACAGAGAGAGAGAGATATTGGCAGATGATAGTACTGTCTCAACAGATTAGATATTCATTATACAACAGATTAAGCTACTCGTTTTTTTCCTGCAGGAAAGTATCCATAATTTTTACAGAATGATCGGAACTCAATCATATGCGCCCTAAAGAAAAAAAACCCCACTGATTATGAATCAATCCTATGAGAAATGTCAAATATGGTTTCGTTTGCGTGCTGCAGAACTGTCAAGGATACTCACGTTTGCAACAACAACAAACCAAACATTCATCAACACGTTACTGACGTCATCAGTCAGTTCACGTTTCTCACCTGCACTCTCCATGGAGCGGTCATTTGCGCCGTCATCTTGCTCTTGGCAGGGTCTTTCAGCCCGGTTGTCGACCTCTTCCCAACGTCTCCCTGGTTGTCATTCTGTTCCTGGTGTCTCCCCTGGCTGTCGTCCCAATTCCTGGTGTCTCTCGTCTTGATGGTCATCCAGTTCCCAGCATTTCCCCGGCTGGTCAGCGTGTTCCCCATGTTTTCTACTAGCCGTCATCACGTTGTTGGTGTCTCCTCTGGGCTGTCGTCCCTGTTGAAAGCAAATTGCTGTTAGGCAGTGTGTGTGTGTGTGTGTGTGTGTGTGTGTGTGTGTGTTGCGCGCGCGCGCGCGTGCGTGAGTGTGTGTGTGTGCGTGCGCGAGTGTGTGTGTGTGTGTGCGCGCGCGCTTTCTGTGTGTGTGTGTGTGTGTTGTGTGTGTGTGGTGTGTGTGTGTGCGTGCGTGCATGCGTGGTGTGTGCGTGCGTGTGTGTGTGTGTGTGTATGTGTGTGTGTGTGCGTGTATATGTGTGTGTGTGTGCGTGCGCGTGTGCGTGCGTGTGTGGTGTGTGTGTGTGTGTGCGTGCGTGTGTGCGCGTGTGAGTTGTGTGTGTGTGTGCGCGCACGTTTTTCCTTGTATGTGTGTGTGCGTGCGCGCGCGCGTGTGTGTGTGTGTGGTGTGTGTGTAGTGTGTGTGTGTGTGTGTGTGTGTGCGTGTGTGTGGCGAGTGTGTGCGTATGCGTGTGCGTGTGTGTGTATGTGAGTGTGCGAGTTTGAGTGTGTGTTTGAGCGAGTGAGTGAGACCGACCGGACCGACCGAGCGAGCGAGCGTGCGTGTGTGAGCGCTTTTATGTCTATGGATGCACGTATTATGAATGATGGTGACAAAGACGCAGCCTGATGCGAGGGCAGCGTAGCATTCGTCTTACTCGTAACTTTTGTCATTGTTACAAATAAGATGGTCATTTTATAAAATCCAGGGGTCCGTGTCACATTTACAACACTGTTTTTAACACTTCATGATAAAGAACCAGTCCAGCTGCCTCACTTACCAACGCGATACCAGCTTTCCCGTGGAAAAGAGGAAAATGAATGCAAAGGAATGGGGGGGGGGGGGGGGAGACCTGATTAAAACTTTCTGTACGATAGTTTCAACTGATATCATTTGAACCTTTACACACAAGTACTTACAATTCTGTTCATAAGATCAGAATGTGAATGTAACTGTTCCAGAATAAAGATAAGTTTCAACATGAGGTGACTGCAGGCGGAAATTCAAACAAATTTTAACAGGACTTTGAAGTAAACCTGCCAAATGACAGAACAAATTACAAGACAAAAAACGACGCGTTTCGACCTCTCAGGCCGGTGAAAAGTCCAGTCCAATAAAAACGAAGAACGAGCGATCGCTTACCTTCTCATATTCGGCGCGCAAGACGGACGTTGAACGAAAAGGGGGCTGCTGACGGACGTTCTGGTCCTGTCAACGTCCGTCTTCCATTGTCCTGAATGTGGCTATCTTGCCTGAAGACGACCAAAGAAATCCAAACGAGTCGTATTTTGTCTTGTAATTTGTCCGTTATTATGCAGATTATCTTGCCGAAATTTGTTCCAGAATGAATTAACTCGTTTATCACGTGCTCAAGCTGTCATACCTTGTTCTCTGCGGTATGGAGTCCAAACAAAACAGAGTGACGGTGTCCTTTGGTCCCACAG
>JADBJO010025410.1:0-5000 GCA_016801955.1 Conus betulinus
GGTGATGTGTTCCAGCATACTCCTTTCCACAAACGTCAAAGGCGAAGATCGAACCCAAACGCACGAGCAACACGAAGCTGATTTGCTTTGAAATTTTTCTTCGAATCCCTGATCCCATCCTTATTAATCATCCCGCCAGTCACCCCCTCCTCCCTCCAAGTGTCATTCTAATGTATGAACTAACATTAGTCGCAAGAGACGCAACGTTTTAGTGTTGTGATTCAAGCACAAACACTGTGTTGTATTCAAAACATCTTGATGATTAACTCGATCTGGGAATTGATGCTAGACTTCTATTAATCTGGCTTTTAAAACTGCAGCGGATGCTGAATTGTTTTGAATCCAGATTTGTATCGGAGCGTCTGATGCACTAGATTTTTTCTCTGTATATTTTTTTTCCAAGTTCTTAGCTTAAGGTTTTGCCTAGACGTTTAAGATCCTTTCCATGAAAACAAATTGTTACTAGGTTTGATCAGTAATAAAGAAGTTATGTGCGCATGTTCACACACACACACACACACACACACACACACACACACACACACACACACACACACACACACACACACACACACACACACACACACACACACACACACACACACACACACACACACACAGGCAGACAGGCAGGATAGAGACAGAGACACAGACAAGGCATGTGAGTACAAGCTGGAAATCTATTTCCCACCCCATCCTGACAGACGATGTAACAGGAAATTCCAGAATAAAAAAAATCCTCACCCATTTCTCTTGACCCTTACTGAAAGCGTCCAATAACAACACAACCAGACAGCAAGCCAAACTTTGTGTGACACAGTTATCACGTGCATCAGCTAAAAAAAGCAATGGAAGCGATCGGTGTGCTTAGTGGCGTCAATCCCTTCCCGTGTCTCGGGCCTCCGAGGCGAAGACTGAAGCAAGCCTGGGTGCTGTACAAATTCAATGCTGACTCCATCTCCATTGTCTGTCTGCATTCCATCGGCACTTTCAGTGCCTTTACTTCTCCCCCCCCCCCCCCCCCCCCCCCCCCCCAGTCTGTCGGTTCACCAGTGAGGGAAGGTGCTTTCTGGAAAATAGTTTATGACTGTAGTCTTAACTTTCATGGGAGGTTAGGATACTTAAAATCATACAAGAATTTCATAATGACTGTCTTGAATTGGGACAGCAAAACACACTAACAGAGTGAGACACAACAGGATGACAGTGATAAGATTCACAGACACAGACAGAGTGATAGCGATTACAGAGCACGTTGCCAAAAGCAGTTTAACAGCAGAAATCAATTTCTTTTGAAGTGGAAACAGAGAGGCCGACATTTGTTACTATTAGAATTGAATTTCATCACAGAGATTAAATAGGCGAAGTTTGGTTCCTTTCGTTTCCCTTTAGGGCCTGAAAAACATAGTAATCATGTCGACTCAGACAAGAAATGGATCAGACTTCTACCTTGATTGCATCACCTAAATTCTTTCCACAGATGACGTAGAGAGGAGGAGAGAAGAAGAAGAAAAAAAGAAAAAGAAGAAAAAGAAGAAGAAGAACAACAACAACAACAAGGAGGAGAGAAGGAGGAGGAGGAGAAGGGGGAGGAGGAGGGGAAGGAGAAGAAGAAGAAGGAGGAGGAGGAGGAGGAGAAGAAGAAGAAGAAGAAAAAAGAAAAGAGGGGAGGAGGAGGAGGAAGAGGAACGAGAAGCAGGAGGAACGAGAAGAAGAAGAAGAAGGTATGCTGCACAAACTGGATATCGCGTCAGCTTCACGTAGAAGTACCGACGCTGTTAATTCACCGCACTCCGCTCGCCTTCTCCAAATGTACAGTCCGTGAAGTGGTCAAGACTCCTTTTTTTTTATCTAAGAAATAAACCCATCGTGCTGACAGAAAAAAAACAAATTACGCCCCCCCCGCCCCCCTACCCCTATCCGCACCCCCAATCCGCCCCTTCGCTCCTGCTTTTGCTAGCAGCTATAATGATGACCTTGCTCTGGAGTTCGTGCGAGACACGTGTTTTTGTGGGATGGAAACAGCAGCAAGGCCTTTTTTTTTCCCCCTGAAAACGCCTCTTTTAAGTTGTCAGAACGGTGCTTGTTGCAAACGGTCCTCTTTCCTGGTTTTGATTCTTAGACAAGGATTTTGCGGCATGAGTTCGGAAAGTGAATTTTTAGCAGAAGACCCTAGCTGCTGGACCGAAAAGAAAATTCTTTTCATTGTTGTTTTGAGAGAGAGAGAGAGAGAGAGAGAGAGAGAGAGAGAGAGAGAGAGAGAGAGAGAGAGAGAGAGAGAGAGAGAGAGAGGAGACTTTTTTTTTTTCTTCCCGAAATGTTTCTCTCAGGAACTTTGGAGGATTTTTATGAAAACACTTCCCAAAGTTCAAAGAGAAATAATGTTGTTCGCAGATCACAAAGTGAAACACGATTGTTCATAAATCCACACACAGAAATATTCAACCAATAACAAACATTTACCCCAGACCACTAACGCTCCTAAACGAAAAAAAGGGATCATCACACACACACAAAAAAAAAAACCTTCACAAGACGTGCAGGATATGAAAGAGTGACGTACAAAACAAAACCCACATTGTTGCCTTTTTTTTTTAAATAAAGGGAAGCCGGGGTCCCTAACAAGGATAGACAGAAAGAGAAAGATCTAGAATGATAAAAGATCACAGTGAACAGCAGAAAAGAGTTCAAACCCTCAGCGCCTCAGAAAACACACAAAGCTCTTGACAATGAGACACCCCTCACACACACCACCCGGAGGCAGGAACAGAAAAGAGAAAAACAACACAACACATCGAACTGTATATGTCTGTACTACCAGGCCTGTTGTATGTGTCTGTACTACCAGGCCTGTATGTGTCTGTACTACCGGAACAGGTGAAACGCCTGATAACGAGTACGATGAGCGTATTACTGACAAAAAAAAGGATGTCGGGGTCACCCAAATGTCACAGACCGTCTGCCTGGGTGTGTGAATGTGTGGGAGTCAAGGCTATGAAACACAGTTAGAGTTCACGTGAACAGAACCGCTCTCACAGATATACAGTATGACTCAGGAGCACTGAACTGGCAGCATGAATAGTTCATGTCATTGACATTCAATCGATTCTCCCGGTACTTACACGGACTTATAAGGCCAGCCTAAAGAAACACAATGTTCGCAAAATACAACAATTTGAGAAATGACCTGAAAATCTTCATGTATCATTTCGGAGATTGCGGGAGGGAGAATGGGGAGTGTGGGATGGGTGGTGCAAAGTATCCGGAGGGTGCCATGCTTGGGAGCGAACGAGTGCTTCTCCAAACAAAGGAGGAAGAGAACGTTGACAATATCTGGATCCACGCCTAGAGCACAGGAAAGGTAGCCCCAAACACATCAAAACTACGAACAAAACCTCCTAAACCACAGTGTAAAGAATTTCTTAGTATATAAAAAAAAATCTAAGCATGAAAGAGAAATACTCGAACGGGAAACAAAGACATCCTAAGAATATAAACCAGTGTTGCTTACAATCACCTCCCTCGTCTCAAAAGGAGTTACTACAAACCAAACCAAAAAGGGCCGATTAAAAAAAAAATGGGGGGATTTCCACAATACTCCTTTCACACACTTGAAATTCAAACCTTGCTCTCAGCTAACCGACGAGAATCTTTACAAATAAATGTGTATAAAATTAGAGTAAGATAAATGCAGCTTATAACAGCTTGCTCAGTGAAAATATGTGGAACCGAACAGGATCTAAGGAAAGATAACTGAATATAAAATAAAATCAGTTCTTCCCGTCGGGAAAGATGTTGGATTATTACATTATCTCTTCCTTCAGAAAAGACATCGGATTATTCTATTAACATTCTTCTGTTAAGGAAAGTTATCTGATTATTGCATTAATCTTTTCTTTTCGCATCTCAGGGGAGTGAACACGCAGGGGAGAGGCTATAAAGCCAACAAGAAGGGAATTTCACAAAAAAAGCACGATGCCACAAACACAGTCTGGGCCTAATTTGAAACCCCATCAACGCATTACTTCTCTGGCCTCGTGACTCACAGGAGACGTTTCTCCACCGGCCACGTTCTACACACCCTAAAGACGTTTACCGGCACAGCAGTGTACACAAGCGGGTCTTCGTTGATCCGTCAACACCAGCTCATCCAGGATGCCTGGAACATACAGGACAACATTCTGCAGCAGGTGACCCCGGTGAGCTCAGAGAAGAAGAGACCACACTCCTCCAGCAGGGGTGGTATGTGGGGACCCCTGACACGGCACCCTCCACGATGTGGGAAAACAGCAGGACGGGCAAGCGGGACTGGAGGGATAAAAGCTCGTCTTAAGCCTCTATCCACGAACGATACACTCTTCTTCTTTCTTTTTCATTGAAATCCGGAGGCCGGAGACGTCGAAACCGGAAAACTTGAAACGTTCTGGAAAAGAGTCATTTCTTCTGTAATAGATAATCTCAACAATTTGGATTAAACAAATAAAACATGCATGATAACTAGGAAAGTTTAAAGTCAATTGCTAACACAAACATGCCTCACGTGAATCCGCTTGACTAGTAGGTGGTGACAGCGGGTTGGAGCGGGAATCTGTCCCAGCATCAGTTCAGCACACAACTGTGTTGGATCTGAACAATTGCAAATGTGGGTCCCGTAAACCTTGTTCAAAGGTGAAATGGAATCACAGCGCGATCGGCAACGACTGAAAATTAAAATTTCCGACGGTTTAACTGTCAAATCAGTTGCAAAAAATATCAAAGTACAGGCAGGCACCCGATATCTGATAATGTACATTACTGGTCTCGCCAACAAAGAAGCGCGACTACATATACATCTTTGTTGAGTTGATATTATATCCTACAAGTTCACATACAAAAAAAAAAATCAACTTCTGCTACATGTTTGTTCTACTAACCCACTGCTCTCAGATGAAAACAAAAATCACTACAGAGATTTATTATATGTTACAAAAGGTATTTCAGCTAAGAATTAGGGTTAGTTT
>JADBJO010025410.1:20000-23817 GCA_016801955.1 Conus betulinus
CTCTGTGTTCCAAGATTGCAAAATCCTATCTGCTCCTTCCCGTATCTGTGTGTCTGATAAGCCGACGTGGCATGAAGATAAACCTGCTGTGTTGGTGGGTATTACGGCCCTCACGGGATTTTTGGCACCCTGTCTGAGTTTCTTTTACTCGTTTTCGTTCGGTTTTCTTTAGTTTTGTTTATTTGCTTCTTAATCCCTTTCTCGTAAATGTAAAGCTCAATGATAATCGATAGGCTTTTTTTTTTTTTTTTTTTTTTAAATCTGATTCCTTTTTTTGCTGATCTCTTCCCATTCCCTTTCTTTCTTCACTTTTTTCTTCATCGTCTTCTTCTGCGTGGTGTGAGTTCCGTTATCTTTTTGCCTGTTATCCCTCTCCCCTGCTCGTTTTTACTGCTTCTTTTTGTCACTCGACGCACCTCTTTATCTGTTTCTGAAAGCTGAGTTTTATGCTGTGTGTTTCTCTACGTGTGAACACGTGAACGCATCTCTCTCTCTCTCTCACTCTCTCTCGTTCTGCCTTCTCTCTACTCTCTCTCTCTCTCGCCCTCTCTCAGTCCTCTCTCTCTCTCTCTCTCTCTCTCTTCTAACGGGGAGAGAGGAGAGAGAGAGAGAGATGAGAGAGAGAGATGAGAGAGAGAGAGAGGAGAGAGACGGTGGAAGTAGTCAATAAGAGTGAAATACGTATCTCCTTGCACGCACGCACACACACACACATACCACACACACACACACACACACACACACACACCACACACACACACACACACACACACACAACATCGCACGCACGCACGCACGCACGCACACCACGCAAGCACGCACGCACGTACGCACGCACGCACGCACGCACGCACGCACGCACACACACACACACACACACACACAACCACACACCCACACACACCCCTCCCTCTCCCACGGACACCACGCTCGCACACGCACACTCACACATGTATGCATACACACAGACGGCACGTACACACACTAGCTCTTCTCTCTTCTCTCTCTCCTCTCGCTACTCTATACCACACACCTCTCTTCTCTATCTCTCTCTCTCTCTCTCTCTCCTCTCTCCTCTCTCTCCTCTCTCTCTCCATCCCCTCTCTCTCCTCTCCCCTTATCTCTCCCCTCTCCCTCTCCTCCCCCCTCTCCTCTCCCCCCTCTCTCCTGTCCATCTGTTCTCTCTCTCTCTCTCTCGCCTCTGCTCTCTCTCTCTTCTCTCTCTCTCTCTCTCTCTTCTATGCGAATCTGTGGAATTGTCAGATCCGCGTAACGGACAAAGAGGTAGCCATTTCACGTAATATACAAAAATGTAGCCATTTTATGTAACGGACGGACAAAGCTCTGTAGCCATTTACGTAATATACAAAGATGTAGCCATTTTATGTAACGGACAAAGATGTAGCCATTTTTACGTAATATACAAAAATGTAGCCATTTTATGTAACGGACAAAGATGTAGCCATTTTACGTAATATACAAAGATGTAGCCATTTTATGTAATGGGACAAAGATGTAGCCATTTTACGTAATATACAAAAATGTAGCCATTTTATGTAACGGACAAAGATGTAGCCATTTTACGTAATATACAAAAATGTAGCCATTTTATGTAACGGACAAAGATGTAGCCATTTTACGTAATATACAAAGATGTAGCCATTTTATGTAACGGACAAAGATGTAGCCATTTTACGTAATATACAAAGATGTAGCCATTTTATGTAATGGACAAAGATTGTAGCCATTTTACGTAATATACAAAAAGTAATGTAGCCATTTTATGTAATGGACAAAGATGTAGCCATTTTACATAAACGGATATAAAAATGTAGCCATTTTAAGCAACAGACAAAGATGTAACCATTTACGTAATGGACAAAAAGATGTAGCTATTTTACGGACACATGACAAAGATGTAGCCATTTACGTAATGGACAAAGATGTCGCCATTTTACGGTAACGGACAAAGCTGTAGCCATTTTACGTAACAGACAAAGATGTAGCCATTTTACGTAACGGACAAAGCTGTAGCCATTTTATGTACAGACAAAGATGTAGCCATTTTTACGTATATGGACAAATGGCTGTCTGTTCTGAGACAATGGGTAACGATGGGTCGAAATTGTCAGAGAGGTTTGAAAAGTTGCCCATTTCATGGAACTGGCAGTAGGTCCTGAAATCGACGGTTCTGATCACCTGGAACAGCCTATTACACGGCGACAGCAACGGCAGTTTAATAACACACCATAGACACACTGCTGTACTGGCACGCATAGCCAGAGGATAAGGATAATTAACGCCTTTTAAATTCTACAGTATTCATCGTTGTGGAACGAATAATGCTTCACAGCGGAAAAGGTGTCTGAAACTGGGAGATCACATCAAAAGGCAAAACACAACCAAAAAAAAAAAAAGAAAAAGTTTGTAAATTAAATACTGAGGCAAGGCTGTAAAAATTAAAGAACAATAAAAACGCACACGCGCTGTTTGGACTCATTTCTAATTTAAAACCGTTCTTATGATGAGTCTAATTGCGGCATGATGTTTCGCTTTTTTTTTGTTTTTGGGTTTTCTTTTTTTGTTTTTTGTTTTTGTGTTTTGCTTTTGGTGGTTTATGACAAGAAATAAAACCATTGCTAAAAAAAAAAGTCTTTGCAGACACGATCGGCTGCAGGAGGGTCATAGCGGTTTGTGAGGTACCAGGGGGTGAACTGTCAAAGGTTTAAACACGGCTGGTACGTCCGCAGGACTGTCAGCGTTCATGTAGGAAGATACGTTAAGGCAGATCAGTGCATAGCCTGTATGGATGCTGACATGATAAAGGGAGGTGGAAGGGGGAGGGGGGGGGGTTGTTAGCCCAGCCCTCCTCCCCCCCCCCCTCCTCCCCCTGTTTCTTCTAGGTTCCTCCCAAATGGGAGAGGTTCGGATAATGAGACTCAAATGAGGGAGATGAGGAGAGAGAGAGAGGAGAGAGAGAGAGAGAGAGAGGAGATAGAGAGAGAGAGAGAGAGTTTATTCTGGGACATTTTCCAATCATGCGACCTCTGTCAAGGGAAAAGAACCACTTTATATGTCGTGGACGTTACTGTCCTTTGGATCAGTGATGTCAGGGGACATATTTACTATTGCATGAGGCCGCTCAATACCTGGTACGTCCACCTAGTGGACTGTGTGTACACGCAGGAAAATGTATGTAGAGTAGATTGGTAAACAGTTTTGTGCGGATGTTGACATTTAGAAACAAAGTTTACATCATACCTACAGAAACTGTTTTATCATGTTGGTGTGTGTGTGGAAGAGAGATAGAGAGAGAGAGAGAGAGAGAGAGAGAGGAGAGAGAGAGAGAGAGAGAGAGAGAGAGGAGAGAGAGAGATATTTTAAACGAATGCGATGATTTTTTTTTTTTTCATTTCCACGGCAACTACCAGTGAATGGGAATGACCATTCATGGCACTTAATCTATGAATAGTTCTCAACGTCAAAAGTCAAAGCAATGCGCCCACAACGCGCGGCGCACCCACGATCGCATCGCACACACAGAGAACATGCCGCACGCTGCCAACCAGACCGGGGACTAGAAACAGGGACCACACACACACAATCACACACAGAAAGAAAACGAGAGGACGAGAAGAGAACGCAGAAGAGCAAAATAAGAGGATCAATTAGAATCACATGAGAGGAGAGAGAGGAGAGAGAGAGAGAGCTAGAAGATGAGAGAGAGAGACGAGATGATAAAACACAAAATAAACAAACACCGACAAACATACAAAAAGAAAACAAGCATGGAACCAAATCACAAAAACACTAAAGC
>JADBJO010025411.1:0-12500 GCA_016801955.1 Conus betulinus
AAAAAGTGAACTTAATCATGTTTAAATTTCTTAACTTAGAACACAGTGTCAGTTAGCGACGTGGATAAAACATTGGTCTTAAAAGACGTCCACTCATCCAACAGGTCCGGGTTCGAATCCCGGAAGCGCCATGACCAAAAGAAAAAAAAAGCGTTGGCTGCAGAAAGACACCTGGGAGTGCTGACCTGGATACGGGACACGAGCGGGAATGCAAAGAGAGGCATGGTAATGGAGGAGCTGAACAAAGCCAATCTATTAAAGGGGAATAAGTCCCCTAGCGTGGGTGGTGTACATAACTAAAATGTTAAAAACCTCGTTTTCAATATGCCAAGAGAATCCAGCAAGGTATCTTCACAAGAACAGGGGAGACTATGTGGGGAAAAAACTCGCTCCAAAGACATCTCATCTGGACTGATGCTATATATTGCACACGACGTCATCTCTCAGAGATAGACCCATGAGCTGCCGCCATTCAAAATCACATGATATTACGTGCCACTCTGTCACAGCAAACAGTGAAACTGGGTGGGAGAGAGAGAGAGGAGAGAGAGAGAGAGAGAGAGAGAGAGAGAGATTGGGGAATGGTTGGTTTAGGGTTGGAAGCTTAAAGGCATGCTGATCACTGTGAGGGGGGGGGACTTCTAAAGGGTGGAAACACCACACACACACACACACACCACACACACTTGTTCTTTACTGTTCCATGTTTTGTCTGCCTCTCCAAAGCTTTACGTGAACAGAAATCAATGTTTTCATTCCTGACCACGTTTTCATACAAACACAGGACATCATGCGTGGAGAGAGAGAGAGAGAGAGAGAGAGAGACCTGTGTGCGCGCGCGCGCGCGCGCAGAAGCGAGCGCTTTCGGTCTGTGTGTGTATGAGGGGGAGGAGAGAGGAGAAACAGATTGTAAAGACTAGCCTTTGGCCTAAAAAACTTCATCTTTGCATGCTAAAGATCAATCACTTTTTTGCTCTCTCTCTCTCTCTCTCTCTATCTCTCTCTCTCTCGGGGGGGGGGGGGGGGCCGTGTGTGTATGCCTGTGTGTGTGTCAGAGAGGGAAAGAGGAGAGAGAGAGAAAGAGAGACCCTGCAGAGATTACTATTTCCTCTAACGATACACCATGACTCCCGCCGCCACCACCCCTCCCCCACTCAAGATCCTTTAAGGCCCGTCTATTTTCCCAACTGGCATCTATAGCGCACGCGCACCACACAAACACACACAACACACACACCACACACACAGTTCACACGTGTGTTTATGTGTTGTAGTGTTGTGGGAAGAGAGAAGAGAGTATTGCAGAAAATGAAAGAAAAAATCAGCCATTTTGAAACAATGGACCGAACTTACAACTCGCAGGCATTCAATGCAAGGTCGCCAGCCCAAAGCAAACAGCCAGCCATTTCACGAGTCAGTGTCTGAACAGCTCTGATCATCTCTCCACTTTCTCGCCCCTTGCCCTCGCTTTTCCATCTCCATCATTCTGATATAAGCTGGTTAACAGATTCACTGCAATGGAGAAACCAGACTTATAACTACCGTCGCGAGGGAGACGCTGACAAAATCTCCTCTCCTTCTCCTAGGTCTCTAAGGCCTGGGCTGAGACGGGCCGAACCAAACGTATTGACAAAGTTTCCCGTCTGGGTCCTTCCTTAATCCATAGGGCATAAAGGATCAATGAGACTGACGAAGACCAAACGTTGAAAAAAGTATCGCTCTGCTCCTCGCTTCTCCTGGGGTCTTTCAGGCATCGGCTGAGGCTGTACACAACGGCCTGTGGGTCCAAATGGGACAGCTATGACATGCCAGAAAGCGTGTCTTGTGGCTAGATTGCCTTGCGCCCAGTGTCCAAAGCGTGAGGCTTGCACGCCCAGAAGGACGTCATAAGCATGGAAGTCGGAGTTGGTAATTGGCAATTTCGGGCTTCAAGAGGAGACTAGAGTCCTGCTTGCTTGGGACTGAGTGCCAGCTGGAGGACTGTCTGTACGTATTAATAAGTGCCCGCCGCCAAAAAACCTCCATCATGTCCTGGGAGTAACAGACCGGAGGGGATTGGGTCAACACGTGTCAGGGAAGGCAGGAGGGCAGCAGAGCGGTTGCACATGCTCCGTCAGATCATTCTTCGGCAGTTGCCGCTCTCTGTCTTGGGGTTGTTTTGGGCGTTGCGCACCCACTCACGAGCTAACTGTCGAAACCGACCACATCTCCAGGCTGCCGAACGGGAGAATACGACGTAACAGTGACAATATAGGTTAGCTGGAAGTCTGGTATTAGAGGGTGTGGAAGTTTTGCAGGATTTTGCCATCTTTCATCGTGTCAGGAGTTAGTTAGGTTGCTAAAGAGGGTGTGAGGGTCGTAAGGAAATGGAAGGGGGGGGGGGGGGATGGCGTCTGCCGCCTCTCCACTAGTTTCCTTTCTTCCCCGTTTCGCCTGCACCCGCCCCCTTCCCTCTGTTTTGTCGTGTCGTGCGTTGCGTGTCCGTGCGTGTGTTCTGTCTGTCTATTGTCTGTTTGTAAGCTGTGGAACAAGAGCAACGAGCAATTGTCAAGATCGAGACTGGTACGCCCGCAGGGCAAAACTTAGAGGCGACAGCAAACACCTATGAATTTCTTATGGCTTTTCCAGGCGTTGGGAATAAATGTTAGCTCCTCCTGCATTAATGTGAAAATTCGTGATACAATAATAATACAGGGAAACTGTGTCTTTTTTAAATGGCTTACATCCATTAGTGTTGGTGTATTTTCTGCTGTCATATGGGGCATTATTTTCACGCAATGAAGTGGAATATCAACGTGGCACTTTGAAAGTCCCGTTTTCTCAATCTGTATCCTAGACAACTATCCAATCGATGGGAAGGAAAATGGTACGCGTTTCTATGAGTTCAGATAGTATTCTTAGACCTGTCGCAACTAACAAAGCGGGCGCCTTGCAACTTATTGTTTTGTTTAGGGATAGTCTATTGTGACTATATTCGGTCATACG
The DNA here is from genome assembly GCA_016801955.1 of Conus betulinus. Taxonomy (NCBI): domain Eukaryota; kingdom Metazoa; phylum Mollusca; class Gastropoda; order Neogastropoda; family Conidae; genus Conus; species Conus betulinus. The sequence goes on from JADBJO010025411.1 coordinate 2,986, forward strand.
AATGTGCGTGCGGTGTGTTCGTGGCGTCCGGTGGCTATGCGTGCGTGTGTGTGATGTGTGTGTGTGTGCGTGCGTTGCGTTGCGTGGCGGACTAGCTTCGGGCGCATCCCAACGACATAGCCAAACTAAGATAAACAAGAGCTATTGATGTGGGTCTTAGGGCGAGTGGAAAGTACGAAGAAAGAAAAAACCAGGGGGCAGAGAAAGAAGAGGGGGGCGGGAGGTGAAGGGGCAGGAAAACGTAGAAGAAACGATTTGATGTGGTTGCGTTGGCGGGTAAGGAGGGTGCGACGGGGAGAGCGATGAAGGCGTAGGGTGAAAAGCGCGCTGCTCGTCTGGAGGCCCAGCGCGGGGCGTGGACGGAGAGACAGTGGTTGAGAGGTGATGGATGGTGTGTGTATGGGTGTGGTGTGTTGTGTGTGTGAGGGGGTGAAGGTTGGAAGCAATGTGTGGGTGTGGGTTGTGGTGCACATGAAAGACGCACGGGAATGAACATAGGGTCGTGAGGATGATATGCTGAAATGAAAAGTAAATATAAGTTGTTTGGCCCTTCATAGGGGGGCACGGAGGTGCTGCATGCGTTGTGCTACGTAGGTTTTGGGGACGGCCGGTGGCCTCATGGGGGTAGGCTTGCGCATGTTAGGATGGGGGGAGGATTGGAGGGGGGAAATCTTCGTGGCACGAGACCCTGGAGTGCTGGGACTGGGGGCGGGGCCACGGATCAGGTGCAGTGTAGGTGGGTGTGGGGGGGCTGCCTGACTGGGTGGCGCGTACTCGAGGGGGATGGAAAGAAGCGCGTGTGTGTGGGCGGGGGGAGGGGGGGGGGGGGGGTGGTCAAGGGGAGGGGGAAAACAAGTGGGTGGTGGGGGGAGGGGTGGGGGGGTCAGGGAGGGTGGAAAACATGAAGAAAAAGCATACAAAAAATGAAAAAATGCCGTCGGGCGGAGATGGGTCCCGGACAGGGGGGGGGGGCCCGGAGGACACGGTGAATTTCTAACAAGCTCCCAGTCCTTGCGCGCGTTAGCCAAGGGACTTTTTTGTAAACCATCGATCCGCATGAAATCCTTCACTGAGCATACAGTGGCCAATGTCGGAACAGGAACCACACGTGTAACAAAGAGTACGTCTCTCGATGCTACCAAAATCCTTATTTGCTTGTCAAATTCCCGAACTAGGGGTATGAACTAACTATCCCCTCCCTGCCCGCGGTCCCCGTTGAGGGAGCGGGGGGCTCTCTGGTGTAGGGCTCGCACCCTCACAAAAAAAAAAAAAATTCCTCGTAAGCTGTCGCCCGCTACCTCTATCTTCAATGAGCTTCACCCTCCATCCGTTTTTCCCCCATTGCTTCCATTTCCCTCTTCCCCTCATCCCTTTCCTTCCCCCCCCTCTACGCTCGGGGGCGGCGAACCGGGCCGCCCTCGGGGGCGGGCCCCGGTCGGCCCCCCAGTTCTCCCCCCCCTTTGCTGCCTTAAAAAGAAAGATAAAGAAAGACAAATAAAGAACAATCAAGAATCAGAGACCGTCAAAGCCAGTGAAAATCCGGTGACTAGGCCTGGGTGTGTGCGGAGGAAAACAAACCTGCAGATTCTCATGGCATGGTCAAGTAGCGTTACTGCCAGTGAAATTTTGTGCCAGAACGGCGGGAGATAAATGAAGGATGCGCGGTATGGGTTTGCGTTTATGGAGAGCGCAGGGCCGGGGGGGATCCCACGAAATCCACTTCAAATTCTGTGCAGGGAAGTAGGCGGGGGGGTCCGTCGATGAGAAGGGAATAAAGGCTGGAGACAGATACCAAGGGGAGATTGGTGTTGGCGTATGACCTCTGCATTTTCTTCGTATGGTTCATGTAGTGTATCGGTATTTAGAGATGTGTGGGTGAGAGGTGGGTTAGGGGGGCGAGGTGGTGAAGTGAATGGGGTTAGGAAAGGAGAGGGAGAGGACTGCGAACGTGGGGGTGTTCCTAGTGGGTAGGGCGGGTGACAAGAAGTGGCAGTGACGGTATTATTAGTTCGGCGTTTACGGCGAGGTTGTCAAGGAAGTAGTGATAGGTGTTAGAACTAGTAAACATCGTTCTTTGGGTTTTGATTTGTGCAGGGGGGGGGGGGGGGGGGGGAAGACGGTTCGGGAGTGGAGGGGTGTTGTGTGGCCGGAAGGGTCTTGCATGGGTGGCCCATTCATTTGGCTCCGTTCTCGTTTTTTGGCGAAAACAACAAACTGTATGCGGTTAGCTACCCACAAGCGGACTCACGCGGATAACGAACGATCTAGAACGGGGTGGGGATGTAGGGGTTGTAGAGATAGTACTAGTCAATGAATTTACGTGAGTTGTGGGGGGTGGGGGGGAGTAAGAGGTGGGGTGGGTGGGGGGGGTGGAGGGGGGGGAGGGGGGGAGGTGGGGGGGGGGGGGGAGGGGGGGGTGAGGAGGGGGGGGGGATGGGTGGGGGGGGGGGGGATGGAGGGAGGGAGGGGGGGGGGGGAGGAGGGGAAAAAGGGGGAGTAGGAGAGGGGGTGAGGGGGGGAAGGGGTGGGGGGGGGGAAGAATAGGAAAGATGGGGAGGAGGGAGTGAAAAAAAAAAAAAAAGGGAGGGGGGGGGGGGGAGGAGGGGGGGGGAAAGGGGGGTATAAGGGGGGGGGGGGGGAAGATGGGGGGGGCTAAAATATGATGACCCGAAGAAGCGGGGAGGAGGGAGTAAAAGGGGGTGAGGACACGTAAAGAAAAAATAACTACGAGAATAGGTTTAGGCGGGGGGGGGAAAGGGGGCAAAGACAGAAGGGGGGGAACGTTTACAACAACCTCCCAGTCAAAAAAAAAAAAAAAGGGGGGTGGAAGAGGAAGAAGGAAGAAAAAAGAGCCAAAAAAGAAAGGAAAAAAGGAGAATAAAAGGAGGGGGGCGGGAACGCAACGAAGGGGAACGGTGGGGCAGTAAAAATGGAAAATGAAAAAACTCAACAGGAAGATTGGGCTGTTATAACCCTGTGATCCCGTTTAACCAAAAAACAAATTCGGGCTTCCGCCGACCTGGAAAACCAAGCATAAAAACCGCTCTGGGACGGAATCATTTGCCCGATGATTAGGTACTGGAAATCACAAGGAAAAAAAAAAAAAAAAAAAAAAAAAATCTCAGAGAGGGTTTTAACAACGGTCCAAAAGTGGGAAAACAAAACAAAACAAGTAAAACAGTCGGAAAAAACAACAGATGCGGCCTTAATTGGAGTTGGGCAACCAATTAGCGATGAGGGGGGGTCGAGAGTACAGGAATTCACTCGGCGCGCGCCTGAGACCTCTGATATGAAAAGGCATCGCATCGTTGCTGCAAAGGAAGAGACTACTAAACAAGCGAGTTAAATCTCAGGGCAGGATAGATCCACAAGTACAGAGCTTCTACGCAGAACGCACTAAAAAAAAAAAAAAAAAACACTTCACACAACAGTAACACATGCACAGACACCCACCGCGGACACCCATGGGAAGGGGGGGGGGGAAAAAGAAAGACACACGATCACACACCAGTCACTTCTATTCTCGATTCACATAGGCACCTTTTACATCACTCCTTTCCCGCACACTCAGTCTAGAGCACATCAAGGAACCACACTACATTAACACAGAACACACGACACACATACTACACAAGCACCATCACACACATCGGAACAACTCTAAAAGGGAGCGAGAGATCACAGGCAAAAAACACTGTCACGCACTAAGCAAATACCACTTAACTCTCGAGCGTTTATCTCATCAAAAAATCATAACAAAGTGTACGTTACTACACACTGTGGGGATAGCTCTTCGGCAGCTTATTGTGTTTTTACTATGGAGTTGGATTCACTTCATTAAAACTACCTTTACACTTTGTCCTTTTAGTGTCGCAGGGAAAAATAAAAAAAAGTTTTGAAAGAAAGGCCTCCGTCAGATCGGACATAAAAAATGCAGCCTGCTTGCTCATAGTGGGCGTCGGTGGGAGAAACAGAAAAGATGAAGAGGGATTTTTTTTGCTTTGGTGTGTGTGAGGACATGCTGGAAACAAAAAGGAGGGGATTACCACTAAGATTTTAATCTCTCACGAAGATTTGTCTTCAGCGCAGGAGAAAACAGACAGGAGAGGAATGGGGAACGGTATAGGGGTCAGAAGAAATAGGTAGATTAATGCGTTGTGGGAAGTGTTTTTTTTTTCATTGATGTGACCTGGAGGGAAATGGATATTAAAAGTATGAAGATTTAACAACCAACATTAAGTACGGGGTAAGCCGAGCGGCAGCGGAAGCGAAGAAAGGAGGCAGAGGATGGTGAAGAGAAAAGACCAAGAGGGGGAAAGGAAGGAGGAAGAAAGCGAAAAAGAAACACCATAGTGCGACCTAGCGCGCGCGGTCGCACAGTTCACCAATTAAAACTGTACACACATCACACAGAACCACACACACACACAACACAATAAACACACAACACACCAACGGACACCGCTCCACTTGATACAATATCTAATGATAAATCCCATCTAGTTCACACCGCTCGCCGCATGCTGTGGGCGAGAACTTCGGGGGCAGTGGATGGACTGAGAAGCTATACATTTTCCATTACTCATTCCCTCACTCTTCTCGCTATATACGTCTGGCTTCTCCTGTTTTTGAAAATCTCGCTAAGTATTCCACTGTCCAAGACGCGAGATTCCTTTGCCGATTCGGGCTAAGTTTTTGCACACTAGAACATAGCCTCATGTTTTTTCACGCCAAGAAAGCCATCTTACAAAAAAAAAAAAAAAAAAAGGAAAAGAGGAAAAAACCACAAATTACCCCCCCCGCCCCGAATCCGCGTGTGTCCCTGCCGCTCCGGATCCGCCGTCTCCAGACCGACTACTGGCCACGCTCCCTTTCTTTTCACCGTCAGCTTTCTTCTTCTTAGTATCCGCAACATCGTCTGTCTATTCCCGCACCTTCGGAAGGGGCAAAAAATGAAGGGGAACGGCTCTCAAAGAACCCTAGACTGGCAAGACGCGGCACTAGTCACAGCGAAGACTGTCCACCCCTAAACGGTAAAAGTCCCGGGGGGCGCGGTCTAAAAACAAGGGGTCTTTGAGATGGGCTTCAACCTCATAAGTGAAGGGAAACAAAAAGTGGGACTTAAAAACAAGAAGAGCTGTGTAAAGGTGGGGAGGTCCCTAGCATCAAACCGGGGGGGGGCCCAACCCCTGCCATCCTGGGACGGCCATACAAGCGACTACCAATGGGCCCCCTCGTAACAACGACCCGGCTAACGTTTCTCTGCGCCCCACCCACCGCCCCCCCGTCCATCCCGAACTGTATGTACCAAAACCAGTGACGAACGGGCGGCACAGAAAACCGTAGAGGTGTGTGCAGGAAGGAAAATAACGAAACAAAGAAAAGAAACAAAGGGGAAGAAAAATACCGTGTGAACAAGGAAACGCGTAAAAGAAAGGGGAAAAAGGGGGGGAGGCCTTAAAACTAAACATCTAGTATACACTACTATGTGCAAAGAGGGGTCTCAATATAAAGCGATAAGTTTTGTGCAATATGACCTACCTTGAAGAAAAGAAAAAAAGACAAATCTGACTGCTCTCACGACCCACTCAATTCACATATTAACATCGATGCGAGCTGAAGAGACTGGGTTTCACCGGGTTTTAAATTACAAGGTAGGTGCTCAGGGATTGGTTAAGTGTTAAAGACTGGGTTCGACCAGACTGAACAGATGGGAGAGGTCCTTCTCGTTTTGGTTATCCGCCGTTTTCCCGTGTTGGTAATAGAAAGTATAAAACCAACGGCCTTAGCGGCTTAAATCGGTTGTTGATAGGTCAACAAGTTGCGTTCCAGCAAATCATCAAGGACTAGTTGTTGGTACGCTAGTTTGTATTAATTACGTTTGTGACACTTTGAGACGCTGGCTGATGACTAAGGGTACAAGTTACTACGGTTGCGGTTCTCAAACGAAGGGTTGACTTGTCCTTGCACGTGAAGGTCGAGAAACTGGCACCTGTGCTCAAATCGCTCAATTTAAAGTTCTGGCGACATGGGCCGCATCGGGTCTTTCTGTGGCTGCTAATTGGTATTGAATGTGTTGCTGCAGGGGAAAAACTCGCGGCGACCATGAATAATTATCCTTCCGTATTTTCTTAATTCACAAGGAGACATTAAGAAATAAATGCGGGACCGGGACGCGCTAAAAAAAAAAATATAACGTAAGATCTGTAGGACCCAATTGTGTTCGTCTGCCTACAGTCGTTCAAGGAGTCAATATCACTGGGCACACAGAATACACAAAAACTCTTATATGTCTATCCACTGTCGATGGCATAACAGTTCTTCGCGTGTAGATGCGGAATGACGCTGTCAGACGCTCAAGGCTAACGCCACGAAGATCTTCCACTCTCGTTCAATATTGATTTCATGAAACCACACATTAATCACCCCACGAAAACCTATACAAGAACACAATCGCATCGGTTTTTTTTTTTGGTTTTTGTTTTACCTGTTGGGCAGAATCTCTAGACATTAGCGAATGATTCTTTTTTAATATGCATGATGCAGGAAGACATATCATGTTTGAGTTACCGATCTCAAATACTGTGGTGTGTGTGGTTGTGTGTTTGTGTTGTGTGTGGTGGTGTTTGCCGGCCTCGCATTTTTTGGCTGGGCGTTTTCGCAGCTCCAGGCGACGCTGCAGTCGTTTCAGTCTTTTTTGTCGTAGGCTGGGTGGTGGGGTTTCGTCAATCCGGAGGGGTTTCTAAACTATGCAAGTCACAATTACCCATGCTCGGAATGACCATTTTATCAGGGACATTTTTCATTTAGTATTCAAATTCACATGTATTTCAGACATGGCCAGTTTTTGTACATTTTTTTTTGATTTTTTTTGATTTGCTTTTGTGCTTTGTTTTGGTTTGCTGTTTCTTCTGCTCCTGCTTCGTTTTAAGTATTTTCAGTTTAAAAAGCGGTAAGTTTGCTGACCGACATCCAACATCAGCCAAGACAGATTTCGACACCCTGGGGGGGCCGTGCCAAGGGGGAGGCGAGCGCGTAGGTAATATTTCTTATTCTGCCAGTCTCGAAGGTTCACAAAAGGAGCCGACAAACTTGCTGAGTGGATTGCGTGCAGGTGGCTAACCCGCAACTTGGTAGGGGTATGCGCCGCCAGGGGTCGAGGGAGTTTATCGTGGCGGGCTAAGATTTCCGTCCATTGGAAAATGGCTGTCGTCAGGAGATACCGAACGTTCGCAATCAGAGACCGTTTGGCATGGCTGGACATTCACATAGTCAAGAAAATGTATGTTATGCCTGTAGACAAATGTGTGCTATGCTGTAGAAAAATGTGTACTTCATGGCTGTAGAAAATGTGTAATGGACAGGAAGTGATAAGATGTCGATGAGTTGCATCGGCAAGTGGTACGGTGTTGGGACAAAAGAAAATCCTTTTTGGCTAAGTTGGGTAGATTAATGTTTCTACGAAAGCTAGTACCATGTGCGCCATCGTGTGGTATGGACTGTAATTGCTACTAATTGGGGCTAGTTTGTGGCAAGGTAAATAGAACTGATGGGGGTGAGTCAGCACCAATAGGGGATGATGTCTCTTTTCCGCGCATCTTTAATGCCCCGATCACATGGGTTTCTTGCGAATCTCGACCACACAAAAATTTCTGGGACAGATTTCCTATTGTCAAAGCAGGGGGGAAGAGGGGATGGAGGGAGCCCAAGGAGAGACACACTGTTAAAGAAAGGAGAGGGAAAAAACGGGATTCGAACGAATGTTTATTTCCGTCAAACATTATAGAAGGTGATGTGTTGACATCAAATAGTAATGGATGTTCCCTGTGTCAATCGGTTTGCATTGCTCTCAATATTTCGGGATTTTCTACAATAATACACACTATACGCGCGCGGCAGCATGCGCGCCACCGCACACGCACACAGTTACATGCACACACAGACACACACACACACACACATTCAGCACACACACACAAACACCACACACCCGCAACATACACACATGCAAGCTTGCACGCACGCGCCGGCGCGCGCACACTCACATCCATTGATTATTCACATTTCACATGACACACTACATATTTACATATAACCTTAATAACATGAATTTTTTTTATTTATCATAATTATTGCTTACTTCTACACTACGGATTCAAACGCACGCACGCACACACCACACACACTGACGAAAACGACACACACGCCTGGTCTATGTCAGCGCACGTGCCACCACTCACACAAGTTGCTCCTCTCCTCCTCCCTTCTCCTTTGCCTCAAACCTACACCCACACCACCACCCACACCCCCATGGTATCTGCCTCATCCGCTCCTTGTGGAGCCATTTTACTTTCTCGTTCTCACAGATGTTTAAAAGTCGGGTTCGTCCGAATTCAACGACACTCCACAAACATTTTTTTTCCTTAGCTCGTTATTAAGATGATGTCTTCCGCTTGAATATTTTGTCTACTCCGCATTTGAAGGAGGAAAATAATGCTTAGGAGAAACGATGGACCGTTGTATATCCTTACGATGTTTTTGGTGTAGAGTTATTGTTGATTGTTTCGTGATGTTGTTACGAAGCCAACTCTTTTCTTTTCGGAACAGAAAGCTGTCCACACAAAGAGAGTATAAGAAAGACATCGTTTCCATGCTGCTGATTGATGGATGATCATGATGCTCATGATCATGATCATGATCATAAATCTTTTTTATAATGATAATGATGATGTATAATAAAGATAAACAATTTTGACGATGGGGGATGACACGATGGTGATGATGATCAGTGAATTCATGATCATATTGATTATTGATGCTGAATAACATGTAATAATAATTCTAACAATAGTAATAACACTGATAATGATAATAATAATATCATATAGGCAGGCCCGCCTCACAAGATTACATCCTATACTGGAAATAATAACAATCATGATAATGATGATGATGATGATGATAACTTGGCTTTGATGATGATGATGATAATTCCCCAATAGAACAGCATCGGTAGATGGCTTTATTTGCAAGATTACACTTCATAATCATAATAATAAACAACATCATCGAACAAATTGGCAGCGCTTCACCAAGATTACAACCCCACAAGCAAGTCTCATTCAGTCAGTCTTTCGCTGATCAACCATTACTTCTACTGCACATCGCTGTTTAACTAGAGGGCCAAAACACAATCCCACAGTCGGAGTAAACCTATTCAGTCACACATTTAACCATGTCAGATCCCATCATGTTGCTATTATGATGCGTAATTATAGAAGCAATATGTTTAGCAAAGCCCCCCCCTGCCATGAATTTAGTCGAAAGATGTGGGTAAAACACATTAGTTGAAAATGTAGTGATTAATGTCTTTTAGCAAAAAAAAAAAAAAAAAAAAAAAAAAGTAGACAAAACGAATCACAATACAAAAACCGACGCGTTTCGACCCCTCTTAGATCTTCTTCAGGCAAGATACAAAACACTCGGGGACAACGAAAAAAGGGACGAGCAGTCAC
>JADBJO010025411.1:17500-23816 GCA_016801955.1 Conus betulinus
GTGGTACAGCCCGCCAGCTGAAGCGGTGAACCAGGGTGTGGCGCTTGGAGCCAGCACGTGAGAGATTGAATAGATGGATGAGGACCAGTGATGCCCGTCCACCCTATCAGATAGGATGCAGCTGCCACACAACAAAGGTGCTACCTCTATCCAGAGCACCCTACAGGAGGCAGAAGGAGAGGAAGACAGGGGAAGAGATGGGGGGACACCATCAGTGCATGGACTAGCCTCACACTCAGCAACTGCCTAAGAGCGTCTGAGAACTGGGAGCAGTGCAGGAAGCTGGTTGCGAAGTCTTCTGTGGCACCCCAACCGTCTTCAAGACTCCGGGATAGGTGATAGATGACTGAACAGTCCATTGTGGACAATGGATTGCATCCACCAGGCTGGGCGATCCAGGAAAACAGCAATGCCAGCGCCACAGCCTAAGCGAATAGTGCCGTCGGTAGGTGCTGTCCGGTGTAGGCTGGCTCGAACGCCACCGAAGTGACTCAGCAGCAGCACGGTGTCTCCTCTGCTAGAGATTGCCTCTGAATGAGTTCATCATGACTGCTCCCTGTGGACTGCTAGTTCTCCGACCGTGACGGGACGAACCTTGATGTAGCTGTGTATGTAAGGGCTTGAATGAGCGACGTGAGAGTGAGGCCACAGTGGCGACACGGAGATGAGGCAGCCAAGAACGATTAATTAAACATCTACTAAGCAAATCATTCGATTAGTTCTTTGTAAGAGAGAAATCTGCTATAACAGCATGGTCAACTGACAACCTCACACTCACGCACGCACGCACGCACGCACGCACGCACGCACACACACACACCACACACCATCGCTCCCGGTGGAGCATAAGGTCATCGACGACCCTTTCGCCCTCGCACTCTGTTCTGGGCTGTTCTGGTCATTCCGGCCAGTTGGTCCCTTATTGTTTCAGCTCTGCCTCAGTGTCTCGCCTCCAGCTGTTGCGAGGCCGGCCTCTCTTCCTCTTTCCCTGCGGGTTCCAGGTCAGGGCTTGGCGTGTGGTGCTGGACGCTGGCTTCCTGAGGGTGTGTCCGATCCAGCCCCACTTCCTTCGCAGTATCTGCTTGGCCACTGGTTCCTGTCCCGCGCACGCTCCCACAGATCTTCGTTTCGGATCTTGTCCTGCCATCGGATTTTGTAGATGCGCCTCAGACAGGTGTTGAAGAATGTCTGAATCTTTTGTTGCATCGTCTGTGTTGTCCGCCATGTCTCGCATCCGTAGAGCAGAATTGATTTCACATTGGAGAGTTGAAGATGCGGAGTTTGGTTCTTATGCTGATTCCTCCAGATGCCCAGATGTTCTTGAGCATGATGAAAGCTGCTCTTTGCCTTGCCGATTCTGGCTGTGATGTCTCGGTCCGTGCCTCCCTGTGGGTCAACCACGCTTCCCAGGTAAACGAAAGACTCCACCTCCCTGATGGGCTCTCCACCGACTGTGACTGATGTGTTGGCAGTGGTGTTGATTTTCATCAGCTCGGTCTTCTTCCTGTTGATCTTGAGCCCTGTCCCGGCTGATGTGGTCTCCAGGCGAGTGGTCTTGTCCTGCATCTGGCTGTGGCTGTGTGACAGGAGCGCCAGGTCGTCAGCAAAGTCGAGGTCGTCGAGCTGCGTCCAGAGTGTCCACTGTATACCGTTGTTCCTGCCTGTTGTAGTGGTCTTCATGATCCAGTCAATGACCAGGAGGAAGAGGAACGGCGACAGCAGGCACCCCTGCCGAACTCGGTCTTCACCTCGAAACTTTCGGACAGCTGGCCGGCGTGGGCAATCCTGCAGTTCATGTCCTGGTAGGTGCACTGGATGAGGGAGATGATCTTCTCGGGGACTCCGTAATGCCTCAGCAGCTTCCACAGCGTCTCTCTGTCCACACTGTCGAGGCCTTCTCATAATCTATGAAGTTGATGTAGAGGGGGGAGTTCCACTCCAGCGACTGCTCCACGATGATGCGCAGGCTGGCGATCTGGTCGGCACATGATTTGTTCCGCCGGAAGCCTGCCTGCTGGTCTCGGAGCTTGGGGTCGACAGCCTCCTTCATCCTCTCCAGTAGAACCCTGTTGAGAACCTTGCCTGGCGTTGACAGGAGCATGATCCCTCGGTAGTTGCTGCAGTCCCTGAGGTCTCCCTTCTTTGGCAGCTTGATGATGATTCCTTCTTTCCACTGGGCCGGTACCTCCTCCTTCTCCCAGATCTTGCTGAAGAGGCTGTATAGCATGTTGACAGCTGTCTCTGTGTCTGCTTTGATGGCTTCTGCTGGTATCTCGTCCGGCCCTGCAGCCTTCCCATTTTTCAGAGTCATGATGGCCTTCTTGATCTCTGCCTTTGAGGGTTTGTCACAGCTGATGGGCAGTTCTGACTCTGCGGGGTGGGATGTCTGGTGGTGCGTCAGGGGCGGGGGCGGTTCAGCTCCCCTTGAAGTGTTCTGCCATCGTTTCAGCTGTCCTCGGTTGTTGTCAGTGGGTTTCCGTTCTTGTCCTTCACTGGCTTGTCTGTCTGCTGGAACTTGCCCGTCAGCTTCTTGGTCACCAGGTACAGGTCCTTCAGGTTCCCTGTCCGGCTGCTGCCTCTGCTTGACTGGCCAGGTCGTCAAAGTAGTCCCTCTTGTCCTTCTTGATGCTCCTCTTTACTTCTCTGTTCGCTGCTGTGTGTGCTCTTCCTGTGCCTTTGCCTTAGCTGCTCTTGTTCGGCTCGTGTTCAGCGTAGTTTTCTTCTCTCTCCTTGTTTCCAGCTTGTGGATGGTGTCGGCAGAGATCCATTCCTTGTGCTGGGTCTTCTTCTTGCCAAGGATCTCTTCACATGTGTCATGCCAGAGCTTCTTGCAGTGTTCCCACTGTGTCTCGATGTCCATCTCTCACCGTCTTCTATCAGCTCTTGTAGCGGCTGGAACCTGTTGGAAAGGCTGATCTGGAATGCTGCTTGTGTGTCCCTGTTTCTGAGCAGTCCGACATTGTACCTTGTCCGTGTGTTGTTGGCGTTGGTGAATCTCTTGAGGCGAAGTCTCACTGTTGTTAAAAGAAGGTGGTGGTCTGATGACACGTCAGCACCTCTCATCACTCGTACATCCCGCGGGGATCTCCATGTGGCCTTGTGGATGCGCTTGTGTGGGGGAAGATGCTTCCTCCTATCACCAGCTGGTTCAGGGCGCACAGGTCTGCAAAGCGCTCACCATTCTCGTTCATCTGTCCCGTCCGTGTGTCCCCATGATGTCCTCGTAGCCTGTGTTGTCCATTCCAATCTTGGCGTTGAAATCTCCCATCAGTATGGTTATGTCCTTTGCTCCTCTTCTGTCTATCACTGTCTGTAGTTGCTGGTAGAAGTCATCTTTCTTCTCTTCTTTTCGCATCATTGGTGGGAGCATAGCACTGGATGATGTTCAGCCTGATGTCATTCTTCTTTGTGGTAAAACTTGGCTGTGATGATGCGGGAGTTGACAGGTTCCCATCCGATGAGTGCCCCTGTGCTCCGGTGCCAGCATCAGGGCCACACCCTCAGTGTGTGGGGGCTCCATCTGTGTGTGTGTGTGTGGGGGGTGTGTCCTGAGTACAGCAGCTGTTCTCCAGATGAAAGTCTCAGCTGTGTCCTGACTGTAGCCACCTTGTCCTCACTCAGTCCTAGCACTCCGATCTTGTAGTTTTTCATCTCTCTCGCAACTTGGATGTTTTTTTCCCGTTTCGTACATTGTCCTGATGTTCCATGTGGCTACTCTCGTTGTTGTCCTGGGTGTTAGAAGGGGAGTCAGCCTTGCAGCTTCCTTTCGGCTTTCACTGCACCGCGTCATAAGTCTCCGGGATGGAGACCCTTCCTTGCCCACACACACACACACACACACATCACTCTAAAATACACACAAACACACACCACCACAAACACAACACACACACACACACATCACCACACACACACCAACAAAAACACACAAACACACACACAAACAAGTTCTCTCGACCATTCGGTCTCGGTTGGAAGAAAGACACATTTGGTTCTCTTAACAATGGATATAAACCAAAGAAGTAACTTGCCTATAATCTTCTGGGAGGACGGGAAAATTTGCTATAAACGTGAAAGAGTAAAAATTTTTAGGCGTCTACTTACACCAAAACTAAACTGGAAAAAAACAACATAGACTCGATAGTACTAAAGCGGTTAAAAGTTTGAATTTTCTAAAAAATGTCAGTCACTCTCCCTGGGGACAGGATCCCAAAGTTTTGTTGCATTTAGCAACCAGTCTTTACGATCAAGATTGACTTACGGACAGGAGGTATTCTTTTCAGCTCCGCCGATCGCAATTTAAAGAGAATTCAAAGAATTGACAGTAAAGCTGTAAAGTGTCCCATGGGTGTACTTGTGCACACTAAAGTCCTCTGACGTTTATAAGATAGCAAGGCCTTTTGCCACTTGATGAGGGAAAGGAAAATAAGTTTCTTTAAAAATATGTAGGTGAGACGGAATTGCCGTGGCCGACATGGGAAGATGTTTGTTAATACACGATGATCCGACATTGATTTTTTTCGAAAAAAATGCACAGAAAAAATTCAAATATTTAGGAGCACGCTTCGTTCATATGTTTCAGACGTTTTTAATTCATCAAAGATTAACCACACGAGGGTTAGCGCCTCGCGTGTACTGGGTTCCGCGAGTACCACCTTGGGAACTAAACGGAAGTAGTAAAAAGTTGAACAATTTTTTTCTTCTCGTGATCTAAAAATAAAGATCCGAGTGTCGCCGCAGGGTGTTAGCGGCATCTGTCAAAATCTGACATTGGGAAGAACAACAGTTTACTAAACTATTTGAAAGTAGTACACTGACACGGCTCAGTTTCTTGATGATGGTAGTGCGGGATCTGGCTTGGTAATTCCAGATTACAAAGCTGAAAAAATCATATTATTTAGGGTAAGGGTCATTCCATATTTTACAGCTGAACTTGGTGCTGTCCTGATGGCATTAAATTATTAATTTCCTTGCCTTAGTCGTCCAATATTATTTAATGCCTCCCCGTTTTGAGCTTTGTGAGGTTCACAAGATTCACCAGTCCAGTATTTAAAAAAGTTTGCGCGATTTTGTTTTGAATAATACACAGAGAGGAGAGGAATTATTATTTGAAGATTAAGTACATGTTGCACTGTCTTTACATGAAAGGTATACTGTTGTATTTTGTATTTTCGGGTTCCCATTTCGCCACACCTACACTTCATTTACCCCCCAACCGACCTCACGCCCCCAACGATAGAGCACAAAAACCAGGGCCCCCCCCCCGAGCCCAAAGAAACTCAACCTCTAGGTCACACAGCCTATTCACCCCCGGTCCCTTGACTGTCCTTGCACACAGGAAAGTAGTCTATCATCGAAAGGGGATTTTATGGGGTCAATACAGTTCGAATAACAAACCTCGTCATGAAAAATCTGCAAACCTTTGTGTCGATTAGCGCGACGGTGTTGTCAAGCCATGGATTTCTAGACTTTATGTAACATTCCTACGAACCCCGGTGTATTGCAGCTCAGCCTTTTTTGTTACGTGTGTCTTCGTGGGGCATCGTTCCGTTCACCCTGGATTTTTGATGAACTCCGACCCTTTTGATGGTGTTATTACCACGTGCTGACCCGGGGGTCTGTTCAGTGTTTGCCTTTTTAGTGCGTTGCCCGGTTATTTTCTGTTAATCCCGCGCCACCTTTTGGCACGGTCCTACGGAACCTTTTCATCTAAGCGTAAGGGAGATTACGGGAGGGAGGTGGCGCAAATTGTTAAAGAGGGACAGTCGAGAATCCGCTATCATGTAGGGGTGGGGCGATGTAACCACAGCGGCCGATTCGCTGGAGTGTATGAGAATTAGTCGAAAAGTGTAACCAATATGTGAGGGAGACGGGGCGCAAGCACCGAGAGGGGGACGAGACGGAAAACCAGAAGGCCGGCCGACACACACAAGGACGCGCGCGCGCGGCAGGCACGCGAAGGCGCGATGCGCTCGGACGGGCACGGAAAGACACGCGCGCGCGACCACACACACACAAACACACACACACTACAAACAAGCCACCACATGAACGCGGGGGGGGCGGGCAGGCTACACACCGGCGGGCACGGCGCGCGAGGCGGCGCACACCAAACACACACCACACACATTCACACCCAAACACAACACACCAACCACACATCAACCACACACAAAAAAAAGAACGCAAGAAAGAAGAACGAAAAAAAACACCGCAAACGAATAGAGATAGAAACCAAAAAAACACACAAAAAAAAAAAAAAAAAAAAAAAAAAAAAAAAAAAAAAAAAAAAACAAAAAAAGTAGGGACTGGAGGA
>JADBJO010025412.1:0-2500 GCA_016801955.1 Conus betulinus
CTTTTCTTCGTCGTTTTTTCTTCTCTTTCTCTTCTTTCTTTCTTCTCTTCTTGTTCTCTCTTCTTCTCTTCTTTCTTTCTTCTCTTCTTGTCTCCCTTCTCTCTTCTTTCTTTTCTCATTTTCTTTTTTTTCGTTCTCGTCTCCCTTCTCTTCTTACTCTTCTTCTCTTCTTCTTCCTTCTTCTTCCTTCTTTTCCTCCACCTCCGCCTCCTCCCCCTCTCTTCTTTTCTCGTCGTCGTCTTTTTTCTTCTTCTTTCTTCTTTTCTTCTTCTTAACCACACATCTTCTTCTTCCTTCTCTTTTTACCAGCCCTCTTCTCTTCTTCTTCTTCTTATTCCTTCTTCTTCTTCTTCTTCTCTTCTTCTTCTCCCCTCCTTCTTCCTCCTCCCCCCTCCTCGCCTCCTTCCTTCCTTTTCTTCTCTTTCTTTCTCATCTAGCTTCTTTTTCTTCTGTCTTCTTTTCTTCATATTCCTAGCCCCCGTGTATTCCGTCTTTTTCCACACCCTCTGTCAGCCACTTTCGCTGCTTAGTCTGATTCAAAAGCACGCAGAGCATTGCGCGTGTCTGCCACTTCGCTGTTAGTCTGATTCAAGAGCACCGCAGAGGCATTTGCGCGTGTCTGCACTTACCTTTTCCGCTTGTTAGGCTGATTCAAGAGCACGCAGAGGCATTGCGCATGTCAGCCACTTCGCTGTTCGTCTGATTCAAGAGCCACGCAGAGGCATTGCGCATGTCAGCCACTTCGGCTGTTATGCCCTGATTCAAGAGCACGCAGAGGCAATGCGCATGTCAGCCATCTTCGCTGTTTAGTATGATTGCAAGAAGTCACGCGAGGTACTACTGCGCAGTGTGCTGTAGAATGAGGATGGTGATTGTCTCCTAGTAACAGCAGAAAATGAATTTTATCGTGATTGGAGCCAGATTCCTTGCAGGATAACATCCATCCCTCCACTGGCTGTCTGTCCTTCGTCTGGCCTCACAGTTATTTCACCCTGTCTTGAAGTTTTTTTTCCGGGGAGGGCTTGCGCGTGACGGTCAACATTTCGGAGTGTTAGTTAAAACTCTATGGTTGATTATATAAACTGGCGGTGAGGACCATGGAAGAAAGGAAGAAAGACAGAAAGAAGAAAGAAAGAAAGAAAGAAAGAAAGAAAGAAGAGAAAGAAAGGCACATGTGCAAGCTCTCCTGTTCCTCCTTAAATAACATGTATGGGGAAGAAAGAAAGAAAGATAGAAAGAAAGAAAGAAAGAGAGAAAAAGAAACAGAGAGATAGAAAGAAAGAAATAAATGACGATAGAAAGAACAAAAGAAAGAAAGAAAGAAAGAAAAAAAAGAAGAAAGACATGAAAGCAAAAAAAAAGTAACCAAGTACAAAAGAAAAGTGGAATTGAAAGGAAGAAACGAAAGCAGAACAAATGACCGAGAATCATCATTGAAAACAGAATTATAAAAAAAGGGACCAAGGGAGAAATAAAAACGAAAGAAGTACCTGAAAACGAGGAAGGAGCGAAGGAAATAAGGAAAAAACAAAACACAACAAAACAAACAAAGAAACTTATTCGGTATAATCCAGACTGCTAAAAATTTCTGACTACTTTCATACAAGAGCATATTTTATGTCTCATCTCCTTCTCCCTCTTTCTTTCGTTCTCTTGTCTGTCTCTCTGTCTTTCTGTCTGTCTGTCTGTCTGTCTCTCTCAAAGTTTTGTTTGTATGAGAGAGAGAGAGAGAGAGAGAGAGAGAGAGGAGAGAGAGAGAGACCGACACAGACAGAGAGACAGACAGACCTAGAGACAGACAACGGACAGACAGACAGACAGACAGACAGAAGCATTCAAAGACACAAGGAGATATGCAGAGAGAACCAAGACAGTGACAAAGAGACTTTAAAACAAAAGACAGAAAGGGGATCGATGTGTTCTCCCTCTTGTTTTCCCTCATTTTTTTTTTTCCTGCCCCAGAGCCCTGGGTTTTTTTCTTTCTTCATGAGGTAGGCAGGACAGAACGCCCTATCTGTCTGAAATAATAAGAAAAAAAAATGGTTTCAGTTTCTGCAATGCTTGACTCGACGAAAAATTTTACTTCGTAAACCAGAGAGAGAGATAGAGAGAGTAGATAGAGAGAGAGAGAGAGAGAGAGAGAGATAGAGAGAGAGAGAGAGAGAGAGAGAGAGAGAGAGAGAGAGAGAGAGAGAGAGACTCAATCACATTTTATTTATCTTGTAAGACCAGAGAGAGAGAGAGAGATCGCGAGAGAGAGAGTAGAGAGAGAGAGAGGAGAGAGAGAGAGAGAGAGTGAGGGAGAGAGAGAGAGAGAGAGAAAGAGAATAGAGAGATAATGTTAATTTAAATCTTTAGCAACGGAATTGTGAAACATAGAAGTATGTACCCATTCTAAGGAGACAGTAACTGTGCTTACTGTTTAATTTTGCCTGTCGATAAAACGATTTAATAAACAAATGTAATATATAATTGGTTCAGCAGATTGTTAATTGACTGA
>JADBJO010025412.1:5000-7500 GCA_016801955.1 Conus betulinus
GAAAACGCGTCGTATTCGTCTGGGTATATATGTTTGGTCTCTTTCGTTTGGCAGGAACAGTGATTCTTCGTTTTGAGAGATATCCTACCAAGAAGGGCTGGCTAACAAAAAAAGGAGGATGAAAAGAACGTACAATGTGTCTGATATTCTTTGCACATCCCTTCACCCCATACATCAAAAACTAGTAAGGTCCTCCAACTGCTAGAAAGAACTGTTCAAGTTTGTACTCGCCTACGATGTCCTCAGTAATCATCCTCCATCGTGAGACATATGTGATCTGCGAGAGCTATAGTGCTGATGTCTTCTCCTGTCCTTCTGTGATGTGGAGACAGTCCTGAGTCGTTTCCCGTTCAATGGGCCCATAGACAGACCTTCCGATCTGCAGATGTCTTGGAGAATCCCTTCCAAGTAGTGCTTAGTTGTTACGTTGTTGTCAGAAGAAGAAGAACAGTTGGAGCACACTTGAAATCGTCTAGGGTAGAAAGCGCTTGTATGTGTGTGTGTGTATGTGTGTGTGTGTGTGTAATGTGTGTGTGTGTGTGTGTGTGTGTGTGTGTGTGTGTGTGTTGTGTGTGTGTGTGTGTGTGTGTGTGGTGTGGTGTGAGAGATAGAGAGAGAGAGAGAGAGAGTGTGTGTGTGTGTGTGTGTGTGTGTTGTGTGTGTGTGTGTGTGTGTGTGTGTGTGTGTGTGTGAGTGTAAGTGTGTGTGTGTGTGGTGTGTGGGTGTGTGTGTGTGTTTGTGTGTGTGGTGTGTGTGTGTGTGTGTGCGTGTGTGTTGTTGTGTGTGTGTGTGTGTGGTGGTGTGTGTGTGGGTGTGTGTGTGTGTGTGTGGTAGGTGTAATATTTTTTTATTTAGGTGACACGAATGTGTCATCACTGATTTATCATATCATCATTTTGAAGGCCAGAGCACCCGAACACACACACACACACACACACACACACACACACACACACACACACACACACACACCCACACAAACACACACACACCACACACACAGAGTCAACCGGATATCGCCTTCCCCATTTTCAGGGCATTTTATCATACCCGTCCCACCCCTCACACCCTCCCCCACCCCCCCACCCTTCTTTCACTACCAACCCCATGTTGTGTCAAACCCCAACCCTGCTCCCTCTCTTCCCATTCTGATCTTCAGACGCGTTAGACGTTTTTCTTCTTCTGAGACATTGGTGGGACTGACTCCCATCTTCTGTCCAAGATCTCTTCACCCTGTCAATCTGTCACCCGCTTGACCAGCAAATAGAAACTTGGATTTTTTTTCCACTCGCTTGACAGGCTGGAACCGGGCTGAGGATGTCATTTAGATGTGCGTTGCGTGCGGGCGTGTGTGTGTGTGTGTGTGTGTGTGTGTGTGTGTGTGTGTGTGTGTGTGTGGGTGTGTGTGTGTTGTTGTGTGTGGGTGTGTGAGTTTAGAATTAACATTGTATCATGGTTTTCTGTAAAATGCAAGAGGTAACGCACACACCCACACACACACACACACACACACACACACCACACACACACACACACAACACACACACATACACAAACAACACACACACGGAACTAACCGCGCGCTTGCTCGCGCGCCTTAGCCCACACGCACGCACGCACGCGCACGCACGGGCAACGCGCGCGCACACACACACGACCCACACATACACGTTGTGTGTGTGTGTGTGTGTGTGGTGTGTGTGTGTGTGTGTTGTGTGTGTGTGTGATAAGTGACACAAACGTGTGTCGTCACTGATTTCTATATCAACAAAAATCACCATTTTTTGTACGTAGCTAGACGACCGGTGAGGGAGTGCCTAGGTGTCCTTAGGTCTTAAAGGCACTCTAGTTGTTGGTTTTTCCTGTCTTCTCTGTGTGGTTTCCTTTCAGAGTCGTTCTGTGTCCTTCGCACAACCTCCCCCCTGTCTTACCACACCACACTCCCCCCACATCCCTAGCCCTCTCTATCCCCTGCCACAGTCTACTGTAGTTTCCCATCATTCACCTCTACTGACCCCCGATTCCTCACACGTTTTCAGTCCGGCCCAGGCACCAACCCCTGCAACTATGGCACTCAAACAGGGACAGGAAACAGTGTCACGCAGATTTGCGGAGGAAGTCGACCGACGGACCGCCTCAGCAAGCCAACACACACCACACTCCAGCCCTGATGATGGAAACCTCAAACAGGTTACATACACACCAGAAAAAACCCAGAGGCCGGCCCTCCAGCAGCAGCTGGACAGCGAGCCTGGGGATTCAGAAAACCCACGATGAAGCGGCAAAGAAGAAACCAACTGGACACGCCACAACCCGCCGGGAGCAGCCCCTACGCCGCAGCAGTGGATGGCGAGACGCAACCCTGAAACGATTACTCTATGCTCACCCCAATTCGCCCCTTAGTTCACTAAGTACCTAGTAGTAAGTAAGTAGCGGCCAGTCAAACGCAGGCCACGGGGGTCGACCAGCACCACAACGCCCATACCTGCTGATATAGCAT
>JADBJO010025412.1:12500-15000 GCA_016801955.1 Conus betulinus
CGTTTTGAGAGAATAGAGACCACAAATTAATTTCTCAAATTGAGATAATAAAGTTTACTTGACTTGACTTGACTTTGACTTGATTTCAAGGTAGGCTGAGAGAGAGAGAGAGAGAGAGAGAGAGAGAGAGAGAGAGAGACAGACAGACAGACAGACCCAGCAGACAGACAGACAGACAGACATAGACGGACAGACAGGGCACACACACACCACACACACACACACACACACACCACACACACACACCACACACAGGGAGGGAGACAAACAGACAGTACCACAGATAGAAGAAGAAGAAAGAAGAAGAAGAAGAGAGAGAGGAGAGAGAGAGAGAGGAGAGATAGAGGAGAGAGGCCCAGCTAACCCTGGTCCAGTACTCTGTGTGTCATGATTCCTGTTCAGGGTTCCCCTCATCCATCATGTTACTCGCCATCTTGTCAAGCCGTGTTTTGTTTTGGGGAGGGGGGGGGGGGGGGGGGTGGGGGGGCTGCTCGAGCTTCACGTGGCACGCACGCGCCTTACTGTGACCTGTGACCTGGCTCCACGGATTAACGTACGAACACTTCAAACCTTTGAATGGTTTTAGTTGCAAAGTGAGACGACTGCAGGCGGAATCTACCCAAATCTTAATAAACGTTCGCGACCCGCCAAGAGAAACGTGGACAAACGAGTCACAAGACAAAACACGACGCGTTTTCGACCTGTTAGGTCTTCTTCAGGCAAGACACAAACAAATAACACAACGAAAATGAAACGAATTTGGTACTCAGCTTCGATCTCTTCACTTTTCAGCGTAAGTAGGCAGGCGTTCAACGCTCGTTCATTTTCGTGTGTATTATCTGTTTTTGTGTCTTGCCTGAAGAAGACCTAAGAGGTCGAAACGCTTCGTGTTTTGCCGTCAGCAACCCCACACTCAACCGGGACCGGGGCAGACACACATAGCTATAGGTGTACAACACCCTCCTTGTTCAGTCACATGACCAAAGGTTCGACCCATGGTCGTGTGCACTGAACTCCAGTTCACCCAGTAGCAACACCACCGCTGAAGAAGACAGATGGAGGTCTGTTGAAAGCTCCAAGTAAGTGCTATTCCTAGTTGAGTGACCTGTTTAAATCCGGTAGTCGTTGTGCTTTGTCTTGTGACTCGTTCGTCCACGTTTCTCTTGGCGGTCCGCAAACATTTATTTAAGATTTGTTTGAATGCGTTTGTTCAGAATGAAAGTATTTCCAGACAGGCTGGAAGTGAGTTGGAGAGAGAGAGATAGATATTAGACAGGCAGATAGTAGTATTCGGGACAGTCCTGCTTGGAGTGAGATGATACATGCAGAGAGTTAGCTACCTTCTTCACAGAAGTAACATTTTCCGCACCCAATCTGTTTGTGTATATCTGTGTACAGGATTATCCAACGAACGCAGAGAACCAATTGTCAGAACTAAACAAAGGTAGAATTTTTGCCTGGGAAAAAGTTGTAGACTTTGGGGATTTGATAGCCTAAGGATCAAACGACGTGCTTTGGGTCGTTTACCCAAGATTCATGTGTGCAAGGGAAGTAAGGTTGTCATCTGTACCGATTATTTGTGACAATTACCTCCCCTGGGAAAGGGTTTGAGTTTGTCAAAAGTCTTGCGCTTTCCTGACACTGGCCTTGTGTGTGTGTGGTGTGTGTGTGTGTGTGTGTGTGTGGTGTGTTGCGTGCGTGCGTGCGCGTGCGTGCGCGCGTGCGTGCGTGCGTGCGTGTGTGTGTGTGTGTGTGTGTGTGGTGTGGTGTGTGTAGGTGTGTGTATGCGTGTGCGTGCGTGCATGCAATTGCGTGCATGCCTGCTTGCCTGCCCTCGTGCGTGCGTGCGTGCGTGGTGTGTTTTTTGTGTGAGTGTGTGTGTGTGTGTGTGTGTGTGTGTGTGACACGGAGTGTGTCGTGTTTTGTGTAGTGTGTGTGTGTGTATGTGTGTGTGGTGTGTGTGTGTGTGTGTTTCTTGTAATCCTCGGAGTGCTTTTGTTTTTCAGAAAGTCCAACGTTTCCACGAATTTTTTTCTCTTTTTGTTTGAAAGGATTAAATAAATCGAGCAGTTTGACATGGACAAACAAATTACAAGTCAAAACACGACCCCCCCCCCCCCCCCCCCCCCTTAAGACTTTCGTGGGGCACGATAAACAACCTTCAGGAAAATGAAAACGAAGAATGAGCAAATCATTCATCTTTTCAATTTCGCCAGCAAGTGTGGGTGCGTGTGTGTGTGTGTGTGTGTGTTTTCCAGACCCATCGCAATGTTGTGTAGGGTGAGGCAACGGATCCGCTTTTTTCAAATTAGTACACCCGATTAAGGAGAAAGAATGGGGTTGCGGGATGGAAGGAGAATGGGAGGAAGGCTGCCAAGGCTAACAACGCTGACCCCATGTTTTGCATTTAGGCATGTGGAGGATTAGATCCTGGGCAAGGGTTTTAAGCATGTTCACGAAGACAGCCTGGCGTGTTTAGTGACACAGTAAAAGAGGCCAG
>JADBJO010025413.1:0-15000 GCA_016801955.1 Conus betulinus
GAAAATTATAAATGAAGATCAGACAGGCTTCGTACCAGGAAGGTATATTGGAGACAGTTTAAGAACTTTATACGACATTATGCATTATTTAGAAATATGGAACTTGCCCGGATCACTTGTATCAATTGATTTGGAAACAGCTTTCGACTCAGTAGATTGGAATTTCATGAAAAAAGTATTAAACAAATTTGGATTTGGAGATGACATATGCAAACGGGTATCTGCATTTATAACGATATCAGGTCTTATCTTATAGTAAATGGGAAAATGTCAAGACATTTTGAAATACAGAGAGGATGCCGTCAGGGTGACCCCATATCTCCGTATCTTTTTATACTGTGTGCCGAAATCCTGGCATGCAAAATTCGTAAAGATGAAAATATCAGGGGAATAAAAAATATCAGACACTGGATTTAAAGTAAACCAGTTTGCTGACGACACCACTTTCGCTTTAGGAGACAGAACATCTTACGGAAAACTGTTCGAAAGGTTAAATGGATTTGAAAATATATCTGGCCTAAAAAAAAAATTTTTTAAACTAAATTTTGAGAAAACTACAAACGTTTGGCTAGGAAACAGGAAAAATTCAGCAGAGAAGCATCTATACCACAAACATATGGAATCCCCCAAAATTTAAAATTCTGGGACTCTGGTTTTCAAATGAGATAACAAATTTAACAGAGATTAATGTAAAAGATAAATTTGCTGAAGTTAAGACTTTGTTTAAAATCTGGGCAAAAAAAAAACATGTACTCCTTTGGGTAGGGTTGCGTTACTTAAGTCTTAGATTCTTTCAAATTAATCTTCTTATGGATTCTGCTCCCTAACCCACTGGAAAATGAGTTGAAATAACTGCAAAAAATGTGGGGATGGCAAAAAACAGACAAAGTAAGGCGACAATATTCAGTGCAAAATGTTGAGCAAGGAGGAATAGGAATACCTGACATACAAGCCTTTGTGCATGCACTGAAGTTGTCATGGTTGAGAAGGCTGCTTTCAGGAACTTCAAAATGGAATGACATACTCGAAACATTGTGCTCAGAAATAAACTATATACGCTGTTACGGGTCTAAAAACTTAGTAAAGAGTAAATGCAACTACTTCTGGAAAGATGTATTTTTAGCCTACGAAAATTCGCCAGCCACATAGATTTAGATAACGAAGAGGAAATTTTATCAGAACCTGTTTTTCACAACTTTAAATTTAAAATCAACAATAATGATTTTTGTTTCACAACATGAACTGCCAAGAATGTGTTCTTAGTAAAAGATATTGTTGGTGATAATGGAAGCTTTCTGAATGATGATGAATTTTGCCAGAAATGGAATTTGAGAGTAAATTACTTACACTATCTAAGTTCCATTCAAGCGATAAAAGAATATCTTATAAAAAGAAATATAACTGTTCAAAACAATGATAGTAACCAGGATCCGAAAGCGATTAAAACGATAAACAGCGTTAAAAAAAGGCTCAAAACCATACTGTAATATACTGCTTGGAAAAACACTTGTCAGTATTATCAAACCACTCATTAATTGGCAAAGAAAGTTAAATTCTGTGGTAGACTGGCAAGTCGTTCTAAGATTGATTAGTAAAATAAAAGAAGGAAAATTAAAATGGTTTCAGATTAGAATTTGCAACAGAATATTGGTTACAAATAATGTATTAAAGAAAATGGGCCTAGTCGTGAGCGATAAATGTAGTTTTTGTAATGGCGAATTAGATTCGATCTACCACTATCTTTGGAACTGTGACTTCGCACGCAACTTTTGGATGGAATTAGAAATATCTATGAAAAGAAAATGTCATGTTTTAAAGATTATCCTTTAACGTTCAATTAATTTTGTTTGGAACAGACAGAAAAACCAAAATCAATGAAATTCTGTATATCATTATCTTATGGGCAACATTCTTTATCTAGAAATGTAGGATGAATAAAATTAGACCAACTGTGACAGCTTTTTAAAGAGAACTCAAAATACAACTATCACACCGAAAAATATAAGCATAGTTTAGAAATGCGCCATTCTGAGTTTGAAAAAAAAATGGTTACTCTATTCAGTGTTACTTATTGATTAAGTATTCCTTGATGATACGTTTTTTTCTTTACTCGATGCTATAGTGTGCCCGTTTTTGTCAAAGGACTAGATAAACAACCCAGCCCTGAAAAACATTACTTCTGCTACATGAACAAAAAAACAAGGGCCCTTAGATGAAAACTATTATTCCATTCAAATCACTTTTACCTAACAGATATTCTCCTTCACTGTTTTACTACTACTATGGTATGTACCACGTAACAAAACATGAATGTTAGCCTTATTAGTATTACAGGACAATTGAAATTATGGGATATGAGGTGGAGGTGAAAAATGAAAGAGAGGAGTTTTTTTGACGTATCTACAGACATAGAAAAAAAATGTGTGTGTGTGTGTGTGTGTGTGTGTGTGTGTGTGTGTGTGTGTGTGTGTGTGTGGTTCAGGGGAAGGGGGGGGGGGGCTAGCTGAGTAGGAAGGAAATTCTTTTTCCCTATTAATGTTTTCTTCTGTTACGATTTATATTGTTTACCATTTCCCACTGAAAATGAACGTTGATATTCTATGTTAGTTTTCTTTTCACGTGAGTTGAATTGTGCATCTAAAGAAGAGAAAAGAAAAGGGGGAGGGGCAGGGAGAGAGAGAGGAGAGAGAGAGAGAGAGAGAGAGAGAGAGAGAGAGAGAGAGAGAGAGAGAGAGAAAAGAAAACTAAAATTATGCTGATAAATCATTGAAAGGTTGGTGGATGCGTAGAGGAGGGGTGGTGCTCTCTAAGGTTTTTTTTCCTCCCCGTTTTTCTTCCCTCAATCTTAGTCATTTATAATTATGAGTTTGATATATGATTGATATGTTATGATCTGTTTTCATACAATCTTTCTGCGCACTGTCCGCTTTCTGCGCTCCTGTCAGCTCTAACTTCATTTGATTAAAATCACTCTTTTGGGAAAAAAAAGATTCGACGCCCCGTATTTGAGTATAGAGACCCCATTGACTGTTTCCAACCAAGCAGGTCTCCAGTAAATGATAGGGAAATGGCCCCGTGATACAAGGGCTAGCTACAAAATGGTCTATGTCCTGGGAAACAGCTGGCCCCATGATATGGGGGCTAGCTACAAATGGTCTATGTCCTGGGAAACAGTTGGCCCCATGATATGGGGACTAGCTACAGATGGTCTATGTTCTGGGAAACAGCTGGCCCCGTGATATGGGGCTAGCTACAAATGGTCTATGTCCTGGGAAACAGCTGGCCCCGTGATATGGGGACTAGCTACAAATGGTCTATGTCCTGGGAAACAGCTGGCCCCGTGATATGGGGGCTAGCTACAAATGGTCTATGTCCTGGGAAACAGCTGGCCCCGTGATATGGGGGCTAGCTACAAATGGTCTATGTCCTGGGAAACAGCTGGCCCCGTGATATGGGGACTAGCTACAAATGGTCTATGTCCTGGGAAACAGTTGGCCCCGTGATATGGGGGCTAGCTACAAATGGTCTATGTCCTGGGAAACAGCTGGCCCCGTAATATGGGGGCTAGCTACAAAATGGTCTATGTCCTGGGAAACAGCTGGCCCCGTGATATGGGGACTAGCTACAAATGGTCTATGTCCTGGGAAACAGCTGGCCCCGTGATATGGGGGCTAGCTACAAATGGTCTATGTCCTGGGAAACAGTGGTTGTCATTGTACAGTGGACGGGGTGAGGTATTCTTTGGGTCTGTTCCCATAAGAAATGCCCCAAGTGTTCTATGGTAGGGTAATTACGCAGATAAGGACTGCCCATAAACGATAGTCCAAGCATGGGACCTTGGGGAAACGTCCACCCTCCTCCCCTTCCTTCCATCGTCTGCAGGGCAGGATACACAGGGCACCTCATCTGTCATGCCAGTCTGTCTATTTTTGACATAATTCTGTCAATCTGATTTGGTTTGGTATTTTTGCCCAGGACCACCCACCCACAAAACAAATGAACAAGGAAACCAAAGCAAAATGTAACTTAATAAGTTTCCCTGGTCTTTGCCATGCGTTACTCAGCCTGTGAAACGCATCTAGTACACAGAGAAAACGAATGCAAGCATAGACAAGCAAATAACCTAGTAAGACTTTGTGTTAAAAAGATTACCTGTTCCGTGGTAGATGTTGGAGATATATGCCATCTTTCATACCGTTCTTCTTGTGTGATGTTATCATACCTGCGCACTATAACCCTCCATCTAGTAATTGTTGGCCATGTTCTGCAAAAGAGAAGATTCAAGGATTAGAAACATTTATCTTTATGAAAATGCTTGCTAAGTTTTCTTTGAATTCAACCCTGCTTGACAGTGGTGAATCCAAGCTGTTTCATTAGAACTTGCCTACGTTGCGTCCTGGATAAAATGCCCCACCCTTACTGACCTGGTACTCAAACTCACCCTGTTGTGCAGAAAACTGTAACAAACATGTCCCCTAATAGCCTGGAAAACTGCAAGCTCGCTATGAGTGCACAGACTGGGATGTGATTTTTATGCTTGTGTTGATGTGGATGAAGCTGTTGACGTTATCTCTGTTGATGTTACCTTTTGTGAATACATGTTGATACCAAAGACAACTGGTAAATTCTTCCGAACAATAAGCCTTGGGATTTCAAATCTTTAATGAAAACACTGAATGAAAAGAAAATTGCGTTTCAACTAAAAGATGATTTCGTAAAGAAAACAGTTGAAAGAAAACTAAAACATAAAATAGAGGCCGCAAAGATGACATACAGAAAAAAAAAAAAAAAGTATAAAAGCAGTTTGAGTCGGGAAAATGCGAAATGCATGGGATGGCCTAAAACTCTCACTGGACAGAGTAAATCACGAAGTGAATGCAATCTATCAGAAGAGGAATGTTATGATTTTGCTAACAAAATGAATAATCTCTTCTTTTTTTTGCCGTTTTGAAATGAAACATGTTGGTGAAAATTTGGAAACTGTGATGCCAAATATTTCAAACAGCTGTGATGATGATGAAGGAGTTTTACATATTGACGATTCTGCTGCTCAAAGTTAAAAAATAAAGTTTAAGATAATTAAAGAAGAAGGCTCAGACAATGTTTGTGGAAATCTTTTTAAAATCATGTTCAGAACAACTATATGTTTTCTGTAGGCTGTGTTTGCAGTTTTTGAATTGTGGAGTTGTGCCATCTGTCTAGCAAGAATCAACAATTTGCCCTGTACCAGAAAAAAACAAAAACAAAAACAAACCAAGACATCCTAGCATTTTGGATGACTATGGACCTGTTGCTTTGACATCTCTTGTAATGAAATCTTATAAATGCTTCATCCTTCAGATTCATCTTCCAGCTTTGTGATTCATACCAATCTGTGTACAAACAGAACAGAAGTACAGATGATGCAAAAATCACTCTTTCAAACCATGCATACACACATCTTGAAAATGATTCTTTTGTTTGCCTCCTGCTTATTGATTTCACATCAGCTTTTTGATACTATTCAACCACAGATTATGGCGAAGAAACTTCAAACTTTACATGTCAACCCAAAATTGATTTCATGGATTATGAACGTTTTAGCTAGAACCACGTTTACTGGTGCACATCAAGGCACCGTTCCCTCCCCTGTGCTCTTTACTCTTTATACAAATGATCGTACTGGCTCTACTACTGTCACTCCTGTCATAAAGTACTCAGATGATTCTGCTTCAGAAGACCTGTCAAATTCAGATACCATTTGTTTTCAAGAGGTTGAATGTTTTTTGTAAAGAGAACTGTCTAGATTTGAATATTAGTAAGACGAAGGAGATGGTAATTGATTTCGAGGAAATCCTGCTACTGTCCCTCACTTGTTTATCGAAAAACACCAAAGTGGAGCGTGTAAGTGAATATAAGCATCCGGGTAGTATTTCAGATGGTAAGCTGAATCTTAATGCAAATACTCATTTTATCTACAAAAAAAATGTACTGTGTCATGCTTCACAGAGTTGTGCCACACATGCACACTCCACGCCAAAGCAAACTCCACAAACTCCATTCACCCAAGGCGCGTCAACTAAATACACAACACCAAAAAGTTGTTTTCCTTCCCTCCTCCTACAGGAGAACAAATATAATTAATACATACAATGCTCAAATCAACTTATCCACACCTCTTCTCCAATTGGGGAGGCATCACAAAATAAACACAAACACACCTCCTCTCCACCAAGGAGGTAACACCCAGTACTGTTTCCCCTTCAGTTGACACGTTCATAAAACATGGGGTCTATGTCACTATCCATCATCACCTGTCTATATCATACACCATTAGCTTATAACCTCTACACAGGAAAACAATCAAATCCAATTCACAATAGTGGAGGTCATAAGTAGAGTTATTACACTATGGGGAAATACGCCATAGTCATTCTTCATCCACACGGGGAAATACGCCGGAGTCGTTTCTTCATCAACAAGAGAATGTGGCAAAGACATCCTTCATCCACTTGAATCCTCCTCCGTGAGGAAAGATAGTGCAGGCGAGGTCCGCTATCTGCCCCAGGCTGGGGTCAGGTCCGGCACCTCCGCCACCTTCAATCCTCACACCCGTGGCCCGGCGTGAGACAGACAACCTGTCAACACACTCGGAACCACGTGCAGTTCTACAATAACTAAGGAGACTCGCTTAAACATGAAGATGTAAACAGTAACCTTTTCTTATATGTTTTTACTTAAATATTTCTTTTCCTTTCTTTTCCCTATTCTTTTATAAAGAAATGTTACAGGAGTAACCACACTGCTTCTTATTCTTATCTTTTCTTTTGAATACGAATGTTTTCTTCAATTTTTTTCCAAAGATTTCACTTCTCCCCATTTAAACATTAATGACAAAAATACCTCAACGATACATCAGCCTTGCATCGGTCTTCAATCGCCGCAATCAAACAGACCAGACGACTCCTCCAGCTGGCGTAGAGCAAGTGATTATAACATTTTCTTGCTAAATTAAATAACGCTCGCAGCGCTTCAAGCAGTACTCACCGCGGGCCACTGTCCAACAAAACGACGCCGAACGATCACATGATCATTTTTCTCTCAATATACAACAATACCGCTGACGTTCAATCTTAAGATTGTTGATATACACAAAGAATATCAACGACATCTTCATACATCCTGTGCACATCACATACTGCTTTTGAAAACTTCAGTCTCTCACTGTCAAAAAGGACATCTTTAATATTTCTATCCTTGTGTTGTAGAATCAGTGTTGTCCTTTGGCTTTTTATGCTAGTCTGGAAATCTTAGCGTGAAAAACAAAGGCAATTTACACAGAGTGGTGAGTACATGTGGACAGGTTATTTGCAAAAAATCAGAACGGTGAGATAAATGTATGAATGTCGAGTCACACAAAAAGCCGTGAACATTGCAACCGACAGTTCTCGTGTTTCCAAAAACCTGGGATGTTCTACCCTTCGGAGGAAGATTCAAATTGCAAAATTCAAGACAAATAGAGCCCAAAACACTTTTGTCCCCATTTCCATCAAACTCCTGTATCATAACTAAACTTTCAATAAGATCCAGCTCAGAAAGTGTGTGCAGTGTGTGTGTTAGTGTTAGTGTGTGTGTGTGTGTGTGTGTGTGTGTGTGTGTGTGTGTGTGTGTGTGTGTGTGTGTGTGTGTGTGTGTGCGACTTGACTTGACTTGATGTGGCTTTTCACTGCTCGATAACTGTCATCCTTTCTGCTTTTAATGGATACTGATCACATCAACAGTTGTCATCAAGTTGTCAGTGTCTTCAATACAAACACCCCCCACGCCAGAACAGGAGAAGCCAGATTCCAACGCTCTCGGAAATTCCCAAAGCTGCCACATTCGACAGTCAAGGAAACAGAAGACACTTGCCTAGGACGTGGTAAATCATGACTGGGACAGTCAGAAGACAATATACAGCTTGTGTACCAGTTAGCAGAAATCAAAGAAACGAATGGATGGGCAAATACCTAGACCAGCTTTAACACCTTTACCTAACTGCCATTGCTTGAGAGGAAGACACTGTCGAGAATGGCCAGAAGGCAAAACTAACGCAGAAATTCAGACGTAAAAGAAGATATTGTTTTAGACACTGGGTAAGTCAGACTGGGGATACACAGTGACACAAAATGTCCGAACTCTCCAGGAAGACAATGGAGGCGGAAAATGGAGGCAGAAGCAGTGACACCATCACTTCATTGGCTCTCATTCACAGACCAGCTTAAAACTCAAGTCATGATACTGCCTGACCCCATGGACATACTTCAAAACGTGGAGAGTGAGATGGGAAGCCTGCATGGCATGAAGTAATATACAACCTTCCATTGAAGAGACTCATGGATGTACTGCCCTGAACATGCTGGAGAGTTAAAGAAAACGAGAGAGCAGACATACTGGCAGGCAAGGAAACAATAAGGACTCGCTTACAGCTTGGCCGATGTGACATGATATGAAACCTAAAGAATGAAAAAGCAGGAGGGAAGCCATAATACCATGGATCATCTTTCAGAGGTGAACATGAAGAGCGTAAACGGTCGCACATCTGGATTTGAAGCAAGAGCAAGAAACATTGCCCACCAAACAAACATTGGAATAATCTTTTGGCCAACGTTGTGAAGAAGACTCCTAGAACTTTGGGCAGAAATACACTGGGCCTTTCAATTACAGACACAACCGATCAAACACACTTCGATTGAGAGATACGACTTTGCATCCTCAGGACCACAGTGTATACTGCAGAGGTGTGTCCGCTGGTGGGTGTTCATCGGTGGGGCGATTCAGTGCGTAAATTCAGGAACATGCTTACACAAGCCCACAGATCACACACACGCATAAGATACACATCACACACACACACACACACACACACACACACACACACACACACACACACACACACATACACACGCGCGCGCGCAAATGCAATGTTAATTATCCCACAGCCAGTGTTAGACAGGTGTCCAGGGTCTGACCAGCGCTTACTCGACCAATCAATCAACAGATGAAGATCAGCTTTTTTTTATTCAGATGTTGTGGGGGGGGGGGGGGGGGGGGGTTGCCCTCACTTTCAAAGTTTTGCAGTTCGAGACTGTATACTATGTTTCAGGAAGTAATAGAATAATAGATAGATAGCCCACACATATTCCTTGATTGAGAGAGAGAGAGAGAGAGAGAGAGAGAGAGAGAGAGAGAGAGAGAGAGAGAGAGAGAGAGAGAGAGAGTGGGTCAACTGACATTCGACAAACAAGGCAGGAAGCAAATAGAATAGAAGTTAGCTTGGCTCGTTTTCGTTCACTGAAGCAGGCTGGGAATGGAATTTGTTTTTAACAGATCTTTACCCTTATTGTGTGTGTCATGCATTTCTCTTGTCTGAAGGCTGCGGTGTGGAGGGTGCCTGGCCAATAGTAGGTGTAATTCACATTCTTCTGAACAGCAGAATACTCTTTAGTTACCGTCTACAGTGAAGTTTTAGTACGTTCCCTTTTCTGTTCACTTTCACTACGTGTTGGTCCATCCCTTCTGTTCATATCCAACTCTCCATCACCCAATGTTAAGTTCTTGAACTCGTTGTGCTCTTCTTCCATAATGAAACCACTAACCTGAAGCATGAGGAAGCAGTTAGAACCCAACGTGTTTGTATGAGGGTCCCTGCACACCTGAAAACATGCTGACCGTTTCTGTAATACCACAGAGATACCAGGGACAAAGCGCGTGCTCTCTTGGTGCTGGTTCCCCGTTATTGATCCGAGGCGTGAGAATCTTAGCTGCACACACACACACACACACACACACACACACACACACACACACACACACACACACACACTTAGATGGATAGATGGATAGATAGATAGATGGATAGACAGACATATAGATAGATTGAGGGGATAGATACACACGTAAACACGCGCGCGCTTGCGTACACGCACACACACACACACACACACACACACACACACACACACACACACACACACACACATGGGTCTCTCGGTAAATATGGAGAACAAAAAACCTTCTCCAACAATGGTGGCTTAATTAAACAGTCTTAGAAAGTGGTATTTAAATGATCAGAAGTAGAGACTGTGTCTTCATATAATTATCGTGGTGTAATATCCTCTTTAGTCTTAAACTGGACTGGCAGTGTTGAAAATTGAAGTAGTGAAGCCCTTCAAGCACTTACTTGGGTTAACAGATTACATCCAAAATGAAACACTTTCCCCATCTCTACTATCGTCCATATCTCGGGACATAAAAATCAAGTCGTTTTTGTGATATGGATTGGCAATCTTGGGCTTTAAACAATATGATTTTATTGAACAAGTACAGATTAAGGTTTGTAACATGATATTAGGATTGTAAGGACCATCAGAAATGAATAAGCGCTCGCAGAATGTGTCGGATTTCCTATTTTATGTATACAAACATCAAGATTGTGAAATACCGGTGCAGAGTTCTACATCGAGCAAAAAGACAGATATCCCAAAAACAGCGTTATAACGCGTTGTATATTCAAGATCAGTCTGGAAGAAAGAAAACTACTTAAAAATACAAGACATATTTGATGTATTTACCGTATTGGACATGTTTGTGAGATGCAGGAGACTGGCCGTGTACAGACATTGTTGTCATCACTTAAAACTAGACTCTTAGATATTGATCGTTAAACCAGGCAAGACTCTTTTACAACAGTGCAAGATTACTTTATCTGCCATCCTGAATTCATGACAGTGGCATATGTTACTGATCTTGATGATGTAAAGCTTAGAAGAGCATTGTGTCTACAGAAAAGCAACCGACTTCCTCTAAAAGGTATCCCTGGATTTGGCAAACTACCAAATGAGGGTACACGTGAACAATGTACTGGGAACTGCATTGAAGACATAACACATTTTATACTGATATGGCCAAGATATTTTTCCGTAAGAATGAAATACATTCCTCACTACTACTACTACCATTTTCATTCTCAGCAAAAGATACTTTTTTTTTAAATTTTAAGACTTAAAGGAAAGTTAGTGTGCAAAGTAGCTCTCTATGTAACAGAATGTTTAGAATTAAGAGAACAAGTCTGATATCATGAATGGAAACAGATGTTTCATGATTCTCTGTATTGTGAGTTACCTCGCCTGTTCATATGGGTCAGATGGCCTTGAAAAGACTAAACAGCACATATTGTTATGAATGTTATTGTTAATACACACACCCATGCATGCACACACGGATACATGCAATCACACATACACACAAGCTCGCATACATGCATGCATTTAGGCGTATGAGGGCTGGAATAGCTCGGTGGTAGAGCGCAGGACTCATAATCCTGGTGATCCTGAGGTTCGAATCTCGGCAGGGCCGTTTTGGTACAGGGAGATTTTTCCCTGGGAGTTAACATTGGTTCTGACTCTATTTCCCATACAGTCCTTCGAATGAGACTATAAACCGAGGTTCCATGTGTGAACGCACACATAACATCTTCCACACACGTAAAATCCCATCACCAACTTTCGGAAGCGAAGGCCAGTTTGGCCGTTGGTATGGATGACATGGTACACATAGCATGCACCCTGCGTGAGAAATGGAAAAAAAATGACGGACATAAGGAAACTGAGTGAACGACATCGAACGATATCGTCTGGATGACACGGGAAACGACTGAATAAAGCGCCAGCTGGCAGCTCTTCAGTCGACACTACCCAGTAGGCTGCCTGTTGTGCAGATGATTGTGTGGGTTGTAAAACGCTTAGAGCTTGCTCTCTAGCTGAGCAGAGGCGCTATATGTAAGTATTTATCATAATAATAATGCTAACAATAATAATGATAATAATACACATGCACATCTGAACACACACACACACACACACACACACACACACACACACACACATTTAGAAAATAACGATTTTTAACGGTCAATGTTAACTTTCGGATCTTGAAAATTGTGTATGATTGTTTAGCGTTTAAAACTGCACATGTATATCGAATTTCTTCAAGAGTACTCTAAATTTATAAAACAACGTTTTTTAACGGTCAATTTTAAATTTCAGTTCGTAAAAGTTGTATATCATTTTTGGCGTTTAAAACTGCATATGTATACCGAAATTTTATCAAGAGAGTAGCCTAAATTTGGAAAACAACGGTTTTTAACGGTATACCGAATTTTATCAAGAGCAGCCTAAATTTTTGAAAAGAACGGTTTTTAACGGTAAAATTTAATGGTTATGATGACTACAATGACCCCATGTTACCCGCTAGATGTTCCTGTAGGCTTATGTCAAGTTTGGTGGCAATCCGATGACTCTCGTGACCGCCAACCTCACAAGATCGGGTTTTTAAACGGTTTTTATAGGGTTTGGTGTTTTTAACGGTTTTTAACTGTTATAAATAACGTTTTTTTTTTAAGCAACGGTTCTAACTTTCGAGAAGTAGTCCTGTGCTCATGCAATATCACAACGGCTATTTGAGGAAAAGCAGAGGGAAAAAGATGTCTTTGAAACCGTTTATAACAGTTTTTAACAGTTTTATTTTTTTTTAGAGATTAGCCCAAAACCATCCTCAGGTTAACACCGACGTACCTGCCAAGTTTCATTACAATCGGTCGAGCCGTTTTTGAGTCTATAGCGTACACACACACAGACAGAATTTGCCGTTTATATATTAGATTATAGTTGACTCAGTGCAGTTTCAGCATAGAATTTTTCCGAAAAAGAGGCAGGGTGGACGTTTACGGAAGTGTATCACCACACGCACACATTTATTTCTAAACCCAGAAACTGGATTTGTCTGGGGAAAGTATGTGTATGCCGATTGTTCATCTGTACGTCCATTCATTTCATTGCTCTTGGCGTAACCTAATTTGATCACTGCTTGTTACACCCAAGGATTGAGGCTGAGCTGGATCTTTAACAACAGAACTGCTAGACCCGTTCCCTAGGGGGTTCATCAGCTTTTTTAGGACCTTTATTCCCAGACTTCAAAATCCACCCCAAGATGGGTATGTATGTACGATGGGGGTATCTGTATGTAAGGAATGGGAGGGGGAAGGGTGGACGCACAGAGAGGATGGGTGGGAAGGAATGTGTGCCTGGGCATTATGCAAGGACTGTTATACCCAGCGTCTTTGGGCCACACAAGATGAGTTCCACCTCTGCAACGTCAATATATTTTTCTCCTTATTCTTGTATTTTTTCCCACTTTTGCAAGATTTAAATGTTTTCAATAAGATACCATTAGCTCACGTCTTTAGTTTCATTGTCTTCAATGTTATTTGTCTTGCCCGAGAAGACCAAACAGTCAAAATGCGTTGTTTGTTTTGTAATTTTGTACTTTTGTTGAAATGCAGTCATTTTGTTTTTGCGTTTGTTTTCAATTTCAGTTTAAAGTCACCATATATTGAAACCTGTTTTAGACAAATCAATACACAAAGAGAGATGAAGTACCTGGCTGCTCCATTTTGCAGTTACCACACATTGAAACCTGCTTTAGATAAATCAATATAGAGAAAGAGATGAAGTACCTGCTCCATTTTGCACTTACCACATTTTGAGGCCTGTTTTAGATAAATCTGTACAGAGAAAAAAGTGAAGTACCTGCTCCATTTTGCACTCACCACACATTGAAACCTGTTTTAGACACATCAATACAGAGAGAAGGAGATGAAGTACCTGCTCCATGTTCGACTCCAAGGTGGAGCAAGCACACGCTCAACAGAAGACCCACGAAAATCATTCTGGCCTTGAATAGTATTTCTGTTGAAATAATATGAATAAAAAGATTAATGATGGAGTAAATGAAAGAATGAACGAACGAACAAATGAATGAATGAATGAATGAATGAATGTGTAACTGAATGAATAAGCATAACTGAAAAACATGGGAGACATACGAATTGTGTCGGTGAAGCATGGGAAAACTGAGTTCAAAAACGAATTGCAGAATTTGACATGAATGATCTAGGATAGACAGGTGGTCAAATTATTTAGCTAACCACCCAGCCAATACACCAGCCAAGTACACAGTTCACCAGCTCACTAGTAGATCAATTAGCAATTGCACACTGAAGATCAAGTTACAAGCTCAAACTTCATCTCATGTTCAGTCACATGACCAGGGCTCGACCCGTGGTCATGTGCACTGAAACCAGTTCACCCAGTAGTCACACCACTGCTGAAGAAGACAGATGGAGACCTGTCGAAAGCTCCAAGTAAGTGCTATTCCTAGCTGAGTGACCTGTGTAAATCTGGTCGTCGTTATGTCTACCCCTCAGCAAATCTTAAATAAATGTCAGCGAACCACCCAGAGAAACGTGGACAAACGAGTCCCAAGACACACACAACGCGTTTCGACCTCTTAGGTCTTCCTCAGGTGAAACAAAGACGGACAAAATAACGAAAATGCACTTAGCTTTGATCGCTTCAGATTGCTTCTGAGTTCAGCGCAAGGAAGGCATTGAATCTGCAAAGTGAAACGACTGCAGGCGGAAATCTAAACAAATCTTAAATAAATGTCTGCGAACCGCCCAGAGAAACGTGGACAAACGAGTCACAAGACAAACACACAACGCGTTTCGACCTCTTAGGTCTTCCTCAGGTGAAACAAAGACGGACAAAATAACGAAAATGCACTTAGCTTTGATCGCTTCAGATTGCTTCTGAGTTGAGCGCAAGGAAGGCGTTGAATCTGCAAAATGAAACGACTGCAGGCGGAAATCTAAACAAATCTTAAATAAATGTCAGCGAACCGCCCAGAGAAACGTGGACAAACGAGTCACAAGACAACACACAACGCGTTTCGACCTCTTTGGTCTTCCTCAGGTGAAACAAAGACGGACAAAATAACGAAAATGCATTTAGCTTTGATCGCTTCAGATTGCTTCTGAGTTCAGCGCATAACTACCCCTCAGCATTAAAACTTCCACAACGTCTCATACGCGATTTCACCAGACAGTCATCAAGACTTTTCGTGAACTGGAAGGAGCGCACC
>JADBJO010025413.1:22500-23812 GCA_016801955.1 Conus betulinus
TGTGCTCTGTGAAGCTGGCTTCTCAGGGTGTCGTTGTCGGTTAAACAATGCAGGAATTGTCTGGAGTTATTTACGAACAGCAGGAAGTGATCACTGTTTTTTGGCCATTATTGAGATAATTTGGTACAATACATACTGAAGTCTGGGCAGCTTGAATGATGCTGGTAACTACCTCCCTGAACTAGGATTCAGCGTACTACATTTGAATGCTTTGCTAACAGAGACTATAATTCTGTCTAACACACCACACACACACACACACACACACACACTTGAAGTTATAAACATACACTCCCAGCAAGCTAAAGAAAACGTAAAGAAGTAGCTTACCTGTAGTCAGATCACCAAACTGGAACTGTTTGCAACGTCCGGAGAAGAAATTCAGATGAACGAATCGAATGAAGATGCGTGGATTTTATGGAGTTGTGGATGGTAGCTGGAGGGTAACCAATCTTCAAAAGCTATGTCTGATTGGTGGGTGAAAAGACTGGCGAGGCAAAAGGGGGGGGGGGAGGGGCGGGGGGGGACAGGAGTGACTAGCGAGAGAAGGGAGGTTGGGGAGCAGAGGGGATTGGGTTGAGGAACGGAAGCAGGGGATGAGGGGAGGGAGAAGGGGAGGAGTTTTTGCGGGACAGGCTGAGTGTGTGTGACGTGTGTGTTTGTGTGTGTGTTGTGTGTGTGTGTGCGTTTGTGCGTGTGTGTGTGTGTTGTGTGTGTGTGTGTGTGTGTGTGTGTATACGCCCGTGCGCGAGTGTTCGCGTGCGCGCACTCGGATACGCTTAGTGCGGGCCAAGGAGCCAGTGTGTACCGTGTATGCATGGTGTGTGCTTGTATGTGTGTACATAATTGTTTTGTGCATGTGCATGCGCATTTGTACATGCATGGATTGCATGTGTATGCATGTGTGATCTTCAAGCGCTTGTGTGGGCATGCTTCTGCATACTTGCATTATGTTTATGCATGTAAGGGTAGGGCAAATGCATATGTGTGTGTTGTGTTTGTGTGTGTGTGTGTGTGTGTGTGTGTGTGTGTGTGTGTGTGTTGGAGACAGAGAGAGAGAGAGACAGAGAAAGAGAGAGAGAGACAGAGAGACAGAGAGACAGGAGAATGAAATAAATAGATGAATCAATGAACATTTCTTCGTTAAGGCCTTTGCCACTCGTGAGTTGAGAGAGAAGGAGAGAGTGAGTCAGAGGGGAAAAGACAAACGATAGAGACACAGAAAATTGTGATTTTTGTACCTCTTTGTAGTGTATATTGGGACTTGGAAACGTTTGGTGGGGGAAGGGTTCACGATTTACTTGTCTAAGTA
>JADBJO010025414.1:0-23809 GCA_016801955.1 Conus betulinus
AACGGCATTTTCAAAAAGTTAGTGTGTCTGTATCGCTAATAATGACGTATTTACTGACGGTTTATGAAAAGTTCTGTGCTCTGTAACAAAAATCCACGTTGAGTTGTCCCTGAAGTGTTGAATGGCTTTGTGTCTGGTTCCTTGAATCTGACTTGACTTTCTGTTTTCTTTTCTTTTTTTTTTTCTTTTTTTTTTTTTTTCTTTTTTTTTGTTGTTGTTGAGAAGATCGTGTGACAGTAAGCAATGATGTTTTATTGATACCCATATAGGGGGTGGGTTTTCTCTCCCACTCCGCCACGTTTCCCACCCCACCCAAGCCGTAAGTAGTGATCAGAATGCTACCCTTTCCAGGAACACCGAAATTCATAGTTCGTTGTGCAAGCTTGCACGTGACGGGAACAAAAAGGAGCCGTCCTTCCAATTGCCTCAGCAAAAATGGTTAGTGGTCGCGGGACTCCCGGCTTGGAGGTCGTAGGTTTCGATTCCCATCAGAGCCATTTACTTTTGGGGGTTTTTCTGCCCCGACCAGCTCCTACAGGTTGACTTTGCTATGGACTTGTTATGGAAGACTGGGATCATACAGTCGTGCTTTATCCTCTTAATGAATACGTCCTCTTGATAGTCTTGACCAACACTGCAGGTGGCTGTATCTCTCTCGGGCCTGGTTGTCGCCGGGATACATGACAACAGGAATCGTAGAGGAAAAGAGAGTTGGGTGGTCGGGGGGGGGGGGGGGGGGGGGGGGGGGGGTCTTCTTCTCACCCCAGTTTAGTTTCAGTTTCAGTTTCATCAAGGAGGCGTTCACTGCGTGCGGGACTAGTCCATATACGCAACACCACATCCGCTAAGTTTTGAGACCACACTACGCATGATTTTAAGCTAACGGGTAAATGAATTAACAACTAAGATTAGAGAATGGAAGAAGAAGGTCTCGTGGCTACAACTTAGATGTTTGACCCACGCATTAGCCCAACGGCACTGGTCAGACCTCGAGTGCCTAACAAACATAGTTTGTCTTTTTTATGTGTGTGTAGTGAATGTACACATACGTGTGTGCGTGTGGATGTGTGGGCACGGGCCCATGCGTGTGCGCATGTGTGTGCGCGTGCGTATGTGTGTGTGTGTGCGCGCACGCGCGTTGCATATTGCGTGTGTACGCGCTTGTGTGTATGTGTGGCACACGTGTGTGTGTGTGTGTGCGTGAGTGCATATGTGTTTGCCTGCATGTATATGCGCGTGTGCGCTGAAGTGCGTGTGCATGCGTGTGTGTAATTTGGGGTTTGTGTGAGCATATATACATGTATTTGACCCTAGTCAAACGCGAATATGTCATGTCATGTTTTTTCCCTAAAAGAGATGTTTTTGTTTTGTTTTTTTTTTCCTTTTTTTTTCACGTACCACATGGCCAATCGGCCATACGACCATTACATCTTTCGGCAGCTTATCTGTTCGCCACCCCACACGGTTAACCATCACCATCCTCCCCGTCTCCCCACTAAGCATGTATGCACGTACGCACGAACACACACACATACACCCCAACCCCATGCACGCACCACACACACACACACACACACACACACACACACACACACACACACACGTGAACATTTTCCATCTTTTTTTTTTATTTAACTGTCAAAAAGGATTTTTTAAAAAAATTCACCAACACCAACACAAATACTGACTTTTCTAAAACCGAGTATCATAACACTACGCGCGCTGTATTCATAAAGAAGAAATCTTTCGCTTTCTTTGAATTTAGAAGGGAGGGACTTAAACATAACACATGGCAATCACTGGATTTCAAACATAATAGGG
Source organism: Conus betulinus (assembly GCA_016801955.1). Classification (NCBI taxonomy): domain Eukaryota; kingdom Metazoa; phylum Mollusca; class Gastropoda; order Neogastropoda; family Conidae; genus Conus; species Conus betulinus. Next base: position 1,822 of record JADBJO010025414.1, read on the forward strand.
TTGGGTAACCAAAAGGTGGAATTATGAAAACATACTACGATACTGAAGTTATTAGAATCGGGTAGATCCCCCCCCCCCCAAAAAAAACAAAAAAAAAAAAAAAAAACCCCCCCCCACCCCCCCCCCCCCCCCCACCCCCCATCCCCAAAAAAAAAAATCCCCCCCCCCCCCATCTCAATATCACCACTATATCGTCTATCACAATATATCGTCTTCACCTCATAGCGAACCTCCCTGTTCATCTATTAGCTTCCCAACCCTCTATCACCTACCTATCCCCAGACTCTCCCACCCTCTCTCAATCAAGTTCCCTCACTCTCAATTTTCTATCCCTCCCTTACCTCTTACCGTCATCCTCCCCCGCTATCTGCCCAACACCTCCCCTCCCTCCATCCCCCACTCCCTCCCTATCACTCCAAACCAACTCCCCATCTCTCTATCTCTCCATAAATCTCTCTGGTCTGTCTGTCTGTCTGTCTGTTACTCTGCTATCTACCCATCTATCGATCGATCAATCTATCCTCTGTCATATCATTCAAGGACTCTCTCTAACTCTCATCCATAAATCTGATCGTCTCGTCTCTGTCTGTCATTGTCACTCGACTCTCTAACCATCTATCGATCTCTCATCTATCCTTCTCATATCTATTCGGGACTCTCTCCATCTCTACCGTCTGTCTCTTTCTGTCACCTCGAAGCTATCTACCCATCTATCGATCTATCAATCTACTCCTTCTCATATCCTCAAGGAAGAGCCTTTCTCTCTATGCCGGCCTCCCCTACTTTCTTTTTTGACCCCCTCGCAAACATTCACATGGGTTTTTTTGGTTTTTTTTTTCCTTTTTTTTTTTTTTTTTTTTTTTTCCCTTTTTTTTTTTTGGGTGGTCAAAGAAAAAGACACTTTTGCAAGGGTGGTGGAACATTGTCTCACAAATCGACCTGGTCCCCATTGGGGTTGACCTTGAGACGAAAGAAAAAAGAACCAGGAAAACATGAGGAAGGTCCAGAAGCGAGGCAACATATTCGTGTTGTTTGGTGTTGTGTGTGTGTGTGTGTGTGTGATGTGTGACTGTAGTGTGTGTTTGTGTGTAATGTGGTGGGTTGTGTTGGTGTTGTTTGTGTGTGTTGTGTGTGTGTGTGTGTGTGTGTGTGTGTGTGGTGTGTGTGGTGTGTGTGTGTGTGTCCTTGACCGTACACACGTAAAAATATATGTATGTGTTGTGCATGTATGGTTCCGAGAGTGCGTGTATATGGGGCGTGTATATGATTTTTTTTTGCTAAACTTTCCGATATCTTAACTGATTTTCAAATATCATGGACATTGGTAATTTTGATTCAGTCTTTTTAGCAATACTTACCACACATTTTTGCTATCAAATTATATAATTAATTTTCTTGGGAGATGGGCCGTTTAATTTATTTTGTTTCCACAGTCGATCTTGAATCTGAAAGTGTGGGTTCGCCTCTTTGTAATTTAGTCCAGTTTATGACCGAAGTTACTCAAAATCCAAAATCACCACATTCGTAGGGGAAACAGGCCTACATCACGACGGACATGAACACCTGGACGAAGGGATCAATTCAATGCAATGGTTCACTTCCATGGACTCCCTAACATTCAAATGCAGCTCGTAATGGCCATCACCTTGCAGTGCATACTCTGCAAATTATATCCCGAGTTTGGGTCCTATCCTGTTTAGAATTTTTTTTTTCTTCTTTAATCTAACGGCAATAACTTCCTGCTTACCATTTCTTATAAAGGCCAATTCGAAGGGAGAAAACAACATGGCGAGCAAAGACCAATTGAAGAAAAAGGTTACTCGCGTTTACTCACTCCCCATACCCAGGGCTTTGCTCTACAAGTCCTTATCCTCTAAGAAGACTGTAAATTTACTATTCAAAGCTTTTCCGTTGACCGACTTTTTTTTTTTTTTTTTTTTTTAAATCTCATATACATACATAATATATATTATACATACGAGATACTCCGTTTCGATATGAATCACGTTTATCGTTTAAAAAAAAAAAAAAAAAGGTGCGTTGTGTAACGTTGGTTAGACCATGCAGCCTCCATTATTAAAACCAAGTTTATTAAATCTGTGGTATCCTTAAAAAAAAATACCTTCATTTAAAACCTGCAGGCTACTGAATGCACCAGTTCTCCTGAATGTAACACGCAAGAAAAACAAAGCAAAAAGATGTTAAAAAAAAAAAAAGAAGAAGAACAGAAACATGAATGAAAAGATGTGCAAATGCACGCGCGCTCCCGACACACACACACACACACCCACACACACACACACACACAGACACACACACCAAATGACCTGATGGTCATTGCAAGGTAGTTTCTTAAGCCGACATGCTGGCGTTTAGACTTTCGTTTGGGGGGGAGGGTGATGAACATCTTTCCTAACGCCACTTAACATAAGAAATTTATGGCATGCAAGATGGCAGAATGGACAGTCTCTCTCGCGTGTTTGGGCCAATTTGAGGGCCTAAAAGAATCACGAACGGGGGCACCAGTTGCCTCTGGTTGGGGGGTCGCCGATGGTGCCTCGACAAGAACTTCTAAACGCTGCGCTATCCAATCCGTCATGACCCAAGACAATGCGTGCCTTTGGACCAAGTGTCGTTAACTGCCAGTTCAGATCAGGCGCACTTTTTGCTGTGCCGCGGTGTTGTGCGTGTCCTCGTTCTTTTCCGTCCGAACCGCCGACCGCTGTTGCTGCTGCGGCTGTGGGTTTGGTCATCCCTTGAGGGAGGCAGCGCTCCCGCCGTCCGTAGAAGTACCTCTGCGGGTTAATAGAAGAAGTTAGCAGCACTCGTATACCAGTAGCAAATGACGGGGGGTTGGCAGCAAGGCGCTGGCGGGGTGGCGTAGTAGGCGAAAGATACCGATTACCTCGGCGACGGGCGGCAACACGGGCTGGGATTTATGTCGGTGTCGCCCGTGGGAAGGTCTGGGCAGCTGGTTTGTGGGCGACTATGCTGCGTCCCCTCTCCAGTAGGAAGGACGGGCAGGTCCCTGCGGCTGGGGACGCTGACGTCCCTCTCCAGTAGGAAGGACGGGCAGGTCCCTGCGGCTGGGGCGCTGCGTCCCTCTCCAGTAGGACGGGACGGGCAGGGTCCCTGCGGCTGGGGGGGACGCTACGTCCCTCTCCAGTAGGAAGCACGGGCAGGTCCATGCGGTTGTGGACGCTGCGTCCCTCTCCAGTAGTAGGACGGGCAGGTCCCTGCGGCTGGGGACGCTGCGTCCCTCTCAGTAGCAAGGACGGGCAGGTGGGTCCCTGCGGCCTGGGGACGCTGCGTCCCCTCTCCAGTAGGAAGCACTGGGCAGGTCCATGCGGTTGTGGACGCTGCGTCCCTCTCCAGTAGCAAGGACGGGCAGGGCATCCTTGCGGTTGGGGACGTTGCGGCCTTTTCCAGTAAGAAGGAACGGGCAGGTCCATGCGGTTGTGGTGTGCTGCTGTCTTCGTCTCCCGTTATTGGCAAACTGGAAGGGAAACTGTCAACAGAACACAGGCCAGTTACAATATGGGGGCGGGGGCCAACAATCTGGAAAAATTAGTTCTAAAGGGTTGAAAACCTCAACGAGAACTTTTTTTTTTTAAACGGGAGTGTATTAATTTCAAAGTGCATGTTTGGTTTTATTGCTTTTTTTTTTTTTTAACATTTTTTGTCATTTCGCATTTTTTTTCCCCAACTATCGAATTTTAAAAAAAATACTATATAATAATTAAGGAGCCAGACAAATCGACCAACAATAATGCGCATCGGCGTGTGCATGATGTATACCAACATGGGAAGGAAAAAGCTCGTTTGAGAAAGCTTCATCATCGCGGACATGGAGACGCACAGCATCAGTTGTTGTATACTAATAATTATGGTAAATAATAAATACCGTTTCAGCGACTTTTTCACATTTTTGTTTTTTTTTTTTTTTTTTTTTGTTTTAGAATAAAGCGGCCAATCAAGTTTACGCCTGGCCATTATTGTTCGTGTCGACTATATATTAGGCAATCCGTGCGAATTGTAACGGCTCGTTTGAAAATAACCTCCGTCTTCAGGACTTGGAACTGCACGCCAGATGAGAAAATGAGAAAAAAAAAGAATATCAAAAAAGAGGAGAGAAACAAACAGAAAACCAACCAACCAAAAAGAAAAAACAAAAAAAAAAAAAAAAACCAAAAAAAAAAAAAGGGAAAAAATGGAAAGTAAAGGGAGAAAGGGGTAACGAGAGAGAGACCGGCCATTGATGATGGATTGATGAGGGTGATGATGAGAGTGATAGTGATGATGGAAGGTGACGATGACGAGGGAGCGACAATGACGGAGACGAGGCCACTCACCAGGATGCCGCCCCCGCGAATCCAGCATCACGGTGTCCCCGCTGCCAGCGAGGGTCTTGGGGGGCCAGGGAATATTTTTGTCGTTTTTTTTTGGCCCCTACTGCCACCACCAGGATCCACCAGCCCATATGGCTTGCCCCCCACCCACCGCCTATTTTTTGGTGTTTTGATGCATTTTGCTGGACGTTGACGGGACGTTGGTTTGCTCAGGGAGTGGTCCGCCTTAGCAGCAACTTGCCGCCTCTGGTGTCATTGTCGAAGCAACACGATGGTTTGTAGGGGGGCGCCAACCAACAGCTCCCAGTTCTTCCGTCACGCGGACGACTTCTGGACCCAGTGAAAAAGACTCGTCGTCCTCGGGTGAGACGGTTTGTGCGTCAACAGGAGGAGCGGTGGGGGGTGCTCGGACGGCCCAGCCCGTCGCTCAGAGGTCGGCGTCCATAGCAACCTCTTGCCGCCCATGTCGAAGCGCCGGGGGTGGTTTGTCGGGGGCGTGGGCGCCACCACACGGCTCCCAGTTCTTCGTCACGCGCGACTAAAATAGTCGGTGAGCCGGTGGGACGGGGGTCCAGGAGGAGGGTGGGGGTGCTCGGACGGCCCCGCCCCAGCCTCTGAATACAGGGAAAAAGCAGGTGTGTGGACAAAGCACAGTGAGGGTAACAAACATGGAGGAGTTACGGGGGTTGGTGCCTTTTCATCATGGCCGACGGACTTTCCAAACAAAGGTCCGTCGCGTGGTGTGGGGAGGTGACGTCGGCAGGTGCCATACACTTACCAGCACCTCTGCTCGTACCGCTGCCCCAGTCTGGAGTTTTCTAAATCTTCAGTCTGATATTGGAGTTTCCCCCCCCCTAACATCTCCCACCTTTTGAGATCCCCCCCCCCCCCCCCACCCCCCCATCGTTTTCCCCCCACCCCGCCCCCACCACCCCCACCCCCCCACCCCCCCCCCCCTTTTTTTCCCCCCCTCCCCTCCGCATTCCTCCCCCCCCCCCCTCCCCCCCCCCCCCCCCCACCCCCCCCCCCTCCACCCCCCCCCTCCCACCCCCCCCCGCCTCCCCCCCACCCCCACCCCCCCCCCCCCCCCCCCCCCCACCCCCCCCCCCCACCCCCCCCCCACCCCCACCCCCCCCCCCCCCCCCCCCCCCCCCCCCCCCCCCCCCCCCCCCCCCCCCCCCCCCACCCCCCCCCCCCCCACCCCCCCCCACCCCCCCACCCCCCCCCCCCCCCCCCCCCCCCCGCCCCCCCCCCCCCGCCCCCCGCCCCCCCACCCCCCCCCCCCCCCCCCCCCCCCCCCCACCCCCCCCCCCCCCCCCCCCACCCCCCCCCCCCCCCCCCCCCCCCCCCCCCCCCCCCCCCCCCCCCCCCCCCCCCCCCCCTCCCCCCCCCCAGCCCCCCCCCCCCCCCCCCCCCCCCCCCCCCCCCCCCCCCCCCCCCCCCCCCCCCCCCCCCCCACCCCCCCCCCCCCCCTCTCCCCCCCCCCACACACCCCCCCTCCCCTCACCCCCCCCCCCCCCCCCCCCCCCCCCACCCCCACCCCCCCCCCCTCCCCCACCCCCCCCCCCCCCCCCCCCCCCCCAACACCACCCCCCCCCCCCCCCCCCCCCCCCCCTCCCACCCCCCCCCCCCCCCCCCCCCCCCCCTTCCTCTCTCCTCCCCCTTAAAAAAGTAGCTGCAGTTATTCAGTGACTACCCCCAAACTGATCGAGCACAATTTTTCGCGGAATCGTACTGAATTGCAACAATTTTACCCCTCACATACGCCCCCTCCCCCCGCCTCCTCTTTAGGCCCCTCCCCCCACCCCCCCCCCCACCACCCCCCCCCCCCCCCCCCACCCCACGCCCCCCCCCCCCCCTTCCTCATCCTTGTTTCCCCCCTTAAAACAAATGATCGAGAACATTTTGCGCCCGAATCTACTGAAATTGCAACAATTTTCACCCCTCCATACGCCCCTCCCCCCGCCCCATCTCTTCCGCCCTCCCCCCACCCCCCCCCCCCCCCTCCCTTCCCCCGTTCTAGAAGATTTGTTACAGCAGACAGCACCCTACCCGTGTTGGGATGGATTATGATTGACAGGTCCCGCCCACTGCAGAGAAAAAGACTCTCCCCCCCCCCACCCCCCCCCCCCCCCCCCCCCCCCCACCCCACACACACACACACACATACCACCATCACACACTACCACCCACCACCACTCACACCACAACACACACACACACACACACACACGCTTTCTCTCCCAACCCCTAAAAGAACTCACCTCCATTGAAGTCCGCATCTCGTGAAGTGCCATTGCTTGGAATGAAACTTCGCTAAACGCGAATCCTTGAGGTCTGCAGGCTGTGTGTTCTTGAGATCATCCGGTAATGGCTCGACCTTTCCTCTGCTGGGTCGGAAACCTGTGCAAATGGGCGCAAAGATCGAGAAGACCATTATAACCTTTAAAAAAATAAAAAATAAAAAAAAAAAACCCGCAAAAAATCAAGGGTACCTATCTGGCAGGGATCGACAGGTTCCAAAAAGACACCAAACCTTGTGGCCTCTTTCAAGTGAACCTTTCCACTTTTCGGGAAAAAAAAAGAACTGTCGGTCTTTCGCACGTGAATTGTCTAGCAGTCTGTGATTCTGATATCAGCCGTTATACTTCTCCTGATTTGGGCTAAACGCTGACGTCCTGTCGGGTAAAAGCGGGTGCCCTGAAGGTAATTATTTGAAAACAATAGGCTTGTGGCTGTCAAATTCAAACAGTAATATATCATGAGGTAATAAATTCGAAAAAAAAACGGTGACAAAAAAAAAGATCCCAGTTGTTTGCATTTTACAATGGTTAAAAATACGCTGAACATACGAATCTGGAACAGCAATAAAATATCTTGGACGTGCGTCTTAAATACATCAGAAAATATGCAGAAGGTATTCTTTTGGTCTCCAGTAAGATAACATCGTAAGGATTATAATTCAGTACTGGAATAGAACATCCGGAAGCCATGAATTCAAAACGGCAAATGAAATACAGTATCTTCAGAGAATGAATTTAAAGCGGCAATAATTCAAAGCGCAATAAAATACTATCCTCAAAATATGAATTTGAAACGGGCAATCAAAGATCTTCAAATATGAGGTTAAATTTGCGACTATTTAATATCTACGAAATGTTGATTAAGAAATGCACCGATTATATCCACAGAGTATGAATTAAAAACGGCAATAATAATCTCAAAGCATGAATTTAAAACAGCAAAAAACAGAATTAATTTAAAACTAAGTGATAAAATCTTATTCAAAACAATAAAAGGATATCCTGAGGACACGTATTTACGAGAGCAAACAAAAAGAATGTCCAGAAAATATGTAGTTTTTACTTCAGTAATAAACTCAATATTGTGAACGAAGGCATTCGCTACTGTGATAAAGATGAAAACTCCGATTTGTGATTTATTCTAAAGACTGCATGGATCACTTTTTGATCACAGTAATTCAGACACAAAATTAATTAAGACAAGTATATAGTACCGATCTATAAATGCTGTTGTCTAGGTTACAATTACTGTGAATGTGGGGCGGTCGCCCCGTCCAGCCTTGGCCGTATGACCTCTCGTCAGAGGTTCTTTTCCAGACACGCTCATATTCCATGTATATAAAAAGCATCCAGGAGTTGTCTCGCTAAATGTGTCTGCATCATCTGATTTCAACCGTTTTTTCGAATCCTGTTCACATGACGGTCGGCAGACGGGGGCATCTGGGCAGCTATCTTCTTTTGAACGCTCAGACACCTCTGCTACGGGTGCTTTAGCGGCAAGCAGAGTTTTGGACGAAGAATTGCCAACCTCGCCATTGAAAGAATCATCAGCGGCATCGTGACCAGCTCCAGTCACCGAGCGTACGTCCGTAGACAAATCTTGTTCAATATGCGTTGCGTGTGCATGGGTACGCTCTTTAAAGTCTTGAGGACTTTTCGGTGTCGGTTTCAGCATTGCTTTTCACAGTATCCTTGGCGTCCCTCCGAACCAGACGTACCGTTTTCTTCAAATGGTAACTCCGTCTGGTTTTTATCGACATCAAGGCTCGCGTGCTGATCAGGTGTTGTCTCGCTAAATGTGTCTGCATCATCTTGTTCGATGTGCGTTGCGGGTGCATGGGCACGCTCCTTTAAGTCTTGAGGATTTTCGGTGTCGGTCTCAGTGTTACGTTTCACTGTAACCTTGGCGTCCTCCGAACCAGACGTACCGTTTTTCTTTTACTGACAACTCCGACTGGTTTCTATCGACATCATGGCTCGTGTGCCGATCTGGCGGAATGTGCTGGGTCTGAAAGGCCCTCTCTGGTATTCATCATTTGTATCAGATCCCATCGACGCCAATTCTGAATCGACCCCAACCTGAATCTTCCGTTTCGGTTTCAACAGTTGATACACTCAAGTCGAGTGGTCAAAAAGTATCCAAATCTCCACCCTGATCCGTAGCTATGTTTGGCTCATCGTTCATGACGGGCACTTGCACGGTGTGCTCCGAATCCTTTCGAGGTGATGCAGTCGTCGGTTCTGGGTCTGGTGTAGCATCGATTGCGCTTTCCTCTGAAGGCGTGTTGATTAATGGGCATCTTCAGTCGAACGTTCGCGACCCACGTCCGTGGAACCCTCTGGCACCTCTGTTCTCCTGGTGTCCTGGGGCAGGTCAAGATCAGTAGTTTCTACAGGCATGGTTGCAGAGCTTAATTTGACCCTTCCGTCAAAGCTTTTGGTAGAGAAGGAATCCTTTGAAGGATATCGGCCGATTGTTTGTAGCGTTGACAAGACCAGAATGATTCCGACAATTGACACAGGTCAGGCCTGGAAGGAGAACAGACCATACACATGAGATTAGTTTGTCAGAAACAGGGGACGATATCCTTTTCATTTCCTCTACTGTCCCCGGTCCCCATCCCACCCTCCTTGTATACTTATGTTTTCAAAAATATAGTAGTAACTGAAATCTAAATGGTAATGTATGTTCTCTTGGAGTGTGTCTTCAATGTTTTCTTCTTCGCTCATACTGTCCTTGGTAGTGTGGTTACTCTGGATTGTGCGCGAGCTGGCTTCATTCAGATGTAACGTCCATACCCACTGGACAAAACAGCTGACCGGACTCGGCCATCCAGATGGGTGAATGATGAGACTGACCACATCATCCGAACAACGCCATAATCACAACTCTACTCACGAAGAACTAAGTGCAAACTCGGTACCGTACCATGGAGCCGCTGAGAAGCGACACAGCAGTCACGTGATTTCTATCCAGCAGACCACGGTGGGGGGGGGGGGGGGGGGGGGGGGGGGGGCATTCTGAGGATGGAAACAGAGGTGGGTGGGTACTGGGATAAAAACACTGGCAAACAGCCGCCAGGCAGCCTCGCAACAGAATCATCTACTGACCGAAGTAACACCCGTATGGACAACATACTGGCCTCAAGACGTATGAAGGAATGACATGCGCCGCATTCTCAACAAACCACCCTCACAAAATGGATATGACCGAGCAGGAACAAGCACGGGTACGCGTTCCAGTTACATTGTCATTCAGTCGGTAGCTTTGAGTGTTCGTTTTGGGGATTTCACCACCACTATTAATAATACTACTACTACTACTACTACTACACACACACACACACACTTATGGGGCCGGAATAGCTCAGTTGGTGGAGCGCCCGACTCGTAATCTTCGTGATCCTGGGTTGTGGGTTCGAATCTCCGCCGGGCCGTTCCAGTACAGGTGTGGAGTGGGGGTGGGGGGTTGGGGGGGGGTCCCTCGGAGTTAACATTGGTTCTGACTCCATTTCCCGAAAAAGTCATTTGAATGAGACTATACACGGAGGTTCCGTGTGTGAACATCTTACACACCCGTAAAATCCCATCACCAACTGGCCGTTGGTATGGATGACACCGTAGACACAGTATGCACACTGCGTGAGACATTGAAAGAATGGAGAAAAGTAAGATGGAGTAAACGATATTGACTGGATGACACAGGAAACGACTGAATGAAGCGCCGGCAGACATGTCTTCAAGTCGGCACTACCAAAGGTAGGCAGCCCGTTTGCGCACAAGAGTGTGTGGATTCAGGGGCCTAGAACCTTTGACAGGGCGCTTAGTATCATTATCATCATCGTCATCATTAATATCATTGTCATCATTATTATTACCATCAATAAGACTAATTCTGATATTTTCTTTGTTGCCCAGTCCCCCTACAGCCGTTTTCCGTTTCAACCATGAATATCTTCATGGCATTCCAGAGCCAACACATCGCTCGATTCCAAAAAGCCTAAAGTAGTCCAAAGGTAGTCTGTTGATAAAACCCTGCGGGTAAGTTAGACACCCCCCCCCCCCCATCCCCTCCCCCCAATTTGCACCACACGAATGTTTTGAAAATGCCAGAGATGAAGGGAAAACAAGGATTTTTCCCCCTCCCTCTCACCTCCACCTCTAAAACGCCCTCGTCCTTGTCCTGGTTCAGCCTAACGTCGTGCCAGAGCTGACCCAGTTACGCAGACTTTCACAGAAGAGCGCGTTCAGTCCGAAGAGTAGAAGAGACAAGAATAGCATCTTCGTCTTTCGGTTGCGAAGCGCTTCAAGGCATTCGAAAAGGAGAAGGGAAGTAACTCAATCCTTTCCATTATTTAAACGCAGGGAAAGTAATCGTTGAAACACGATTACTTTCCCTGCGTTTAAATAATGGAAAGGAGTTCAGACCGGGACGAACTTACTTCATCAATAATTCCGATCTGGATAACACCATGGGTTCAGGGATCTCCGGTTGTTTCCCCCATGCATCGTTAAAAAACAAATCAATTGAACTGGAGAAGGGAAGTAACTCAATCCGTTCCAACCATTACTTCCCCTGTGTTTAATAATGGGAATGAGTTCAGACCGGGACGAACCCGTTCATTATACTTCCGATCCGAATAATACACAATGGTTCCGGGGATCTCCGAGGTTGCCAAGCGTAAAAAAACCCCACCAACAAAACAACAACAACAACAAATCATAATTAATCATCAGCCAGCACTCTCTTCATCCTACAGCCGACAAAATCTTTAACGATCTTGTATCAGATTATGCTGTACGAAAAGTCTGATATGTGATTTCTTGTTGCTGCCAACTTTTCAAAATACATTTTGTTGCAACCAACAACTGCTTTATTTATTTATCTGTGCATTTCGTTATATAAGGGCAAAATCAGAATCACTGGGCCGCCGAAGGAATTAAAGAAAAAAGATTGTTTTTAATTATTGACACATTTTCCATTTCTATTGGGATCAAGAGTGTTAATTTATTTCATTACCTAAGTATATTTTACGTATGTAACTTATCATTCATCTACTTATTTAAAACTGCCTGAATTGATCAACGCGAAGAATGTGTCAGCAATCGATCTGAAACAGAAACTAAACTGCACAGTCAAACGGTGGGGGTGAGTGGTAGTAGGTAGGAATTTCACTTGGGTTAGTTGGGAACTGGAGACAGAGAATGAGATTGGTAGGGAGCAGTTCGTTCGTTGGGCTTCTCGTTTATTTTCATAAGCATTTTTCTTTAAAAAAACATACATCGTAACCCGATCAAACCTATTCATATAACTCCCGGACCTCCCCTCCCCCCCCCCCCCCCCATTTCCTCATGAACGATCGGGTGAGATTGCGTCCCATGACCACACAAATCTCATTCGTATTCTCCACTTTTTCTGGCGAACGATGTTCTTAGTCATCCTTACTTTTTTTTTTTTTAGGTTGTCGCAAGGTGGCCGCCCCCCACCCACTCCTTCGCAAGCAGGAGGGCAAATTAGAGACCTGAAAAGGAGCTCGGGTTCCCTCGCCATTTCTGTAGGGTCAATCGCTACGCCGAAGTGGGTGGGGAGAAGAAGAAAAGCTTGGGCGCACGCGATCGCGCGCGTGCTGCTGCCTAAGCCGACTCCGCCCCTTTTCCCCCCTCTAATCTGAACCGAACAGCCCGCACGCATCAACTTTGTTGCCGGGAATTTTACAAAAGTACAAGGCAAAATTATTTACGAGGATAATAGATAAGCACAACGCGCTCTTTTTTTTTTTTTTTTTAAACCTCCAGTCCTCGCCTTGAGTAGGGACTACAACATGCGTGAAATGAAATAATGTAAGAAACAAACAAGGAAGCAAAGCGGTCGTACAATCAACCGGAACATTAAATGGATAAAGAAGAGCGAAATGGAAAAAAAATAATCATAAACCAAAAAATAGAAACGAAAAATGATAATACTAAGAAGAAGGGAGGAGAGAGTAGGGCTAGGGGGTTGAGGTGGCTGGGGGAACATATGTAAATGTACTACAACGTACAGAATTAGCACTGTATAAAAGCAGACAGTAAAATGAATATGACAAGTACGTGCATACATTTGGAACATACACGCACGCTCGTATGCAGAGAGAGTGAGAGAGAGACAGAGAGAGAGCAAGGCCACAAACATGTAATCATTTTTCGTAAGGCATGAAAATACGTAGAAGGTACTAAAGCAAGTGAGATGAAAGTGCCCGGGGGAGGGGGAGCGGGGGAGAGGATGGAAGGGAGAGGGGGAGACGCATGACATGTAATAATTTGAAATGGAAATGTACTAAACGTACAACAATTTAACGTGTATAAAATCAGACAGTAAAATGAAATATGCCAAGTATGTACATCGAATTTGGACACCCCACTAGAGGGAAAGAGAAGAGCGAGAGAGAGAGAGACAGAGAGAGATACAGACAGATACATCGAGAAGAGAGAGACACAAGAGAAGACTGAATCAATGAACTGTAATAATAGAGAGACAGAGAAAGAGAGAGACAGAGACAGAAAGACACAAGAGAGACAGAACTGGAGAACAATGAATAAATGAAACTGTAACAAAAGAGATAGAGACAGACACGACAGACCCAAAGAGAGACAGAACTGGAGACAATGAATAAATGAAACTGTATCACTCGCCAGAAAAGAATCGTGTTAAGGGGACAACACATTAATGCTATGAGCAATATAACACGTAAAGAGCTTGACTAAACAAAATCAAAAATGCATATCATATATGAGCAAAATCGTTTAGGGAGGTGAGACAAAGAGAACATGTACTTGAATACAGAGAGAGAGAGAGAGAGAGAGGAGAGAGAGAGAGAGACAGACAGGAGAGAGAGAGAGAGAGAGATCGAGAGAGAGAAGATAGAGAGAGAGAGAGAGAGAAATCTCCTCTATTCCCACATGCACCGCGACGTTCTAATTTGCGTACTGCTGTACCTATCGCAAAGACGGGACAAATTGGTCCTTTGTCCCAAGACTGCTGTGATAGAAGTGCTTGTTTCCTAAAAACCATTTCTTTTGGGACGTAAAACTCACCGATCAACATTTGGCCGTTTTTTTTCTAGCCCGTGCCTGGTTTGGGATTAAATCACTGAATTACAGCAGTGTCATCCACCGCAGATAGCCGAGACTGACAAAGTTGACGGCTCGAATGTACGCTAGTTTCCATCATCATCTTTGTCATTTTTCATTGTCCATGGCAATGAGTGGGGAGGTGGGGTGGTGGGGGGGGGGGGGGGGGGGGGGGGGGCGGAAGGGGGGAGAGGGTGGTGGGAGCCAGAGGTCCTTCGAATTAAACATTGTTGAGGGACAGAGGGAGGAGGAGGAGAGTGGAGGAGGGAAGGGCGCCCGACTATCCTTCCGGCCCCCTCTAAATATTTCAAGCTTCCAAAATAGATGGACGGCATATACGTACGGGCCACCCCCCCCACCCCCCACCCCAACCCCACCTCCCGACCATCCCACTCCCCTCCCTTTTACATTGATTGGCAAGACCGAAAGTGCATCCCTCCCTAAAATTTAAGAATAGAACAAATTTCCGCGCCCCCCTCCCCTTTATACAACAATTTTTACCCCCCCAACCCCCCCCCCACCCCCACCCCCCCCCCCCCCCCGATTTTTTTTTTTTTCAAACTTGGAAAACGAACTCTCTCTTGGCTACGTCTCTACAAACCCTCCCCCCCCCCCCCCCCCCATCCCTCCTCCCCCAACCCCTCCGGGATAGATATTTCCAGTGAATCCTTGTCTTGCCATATCCCGGTCAATTATCTGGACCTTAAGCCTGATTAGCCTACGCCTCTCCAACTTCTACGTCTTAAAACTGAACACTGCCAAGTAACCCCTCAATCAACACCTGGAAACAGACTTTGGGTACTGACGCCACAAAGCTCTGGGGAAACGGTGTTCGACTCGGAAACGATACACAAAGACTTGTGTTAGGCAATAGTGTTGGAAACAAAGGCGTGGTACCTTGTGGCCCGGTGGGTCGCAGTCAACCACCATGAAAGGGCCAATTATTTCTCCTTATTGAGGTAGAGAACTGCTTCAGCACTTAAAAACCGACTGTTGCGGTAATGACCCGCGTTGGTTGAAGACACCATGCAAGACACGGGGGGTTAGGGGGGGGGGGGGGTGGGGGAAGGAGAATACCCTGTGCCAGTCCGCCGACATCGTAAAATGACGGGCGGATTGGTTTTAGCGGAAGGGGTTGGGGAGGGGGGGGGGGCAACTTTTCTATATTTGGTAACAGCACGGGAGGGAATGATGGAAGAGGTCTTCTTCCAAATCCATGTGGCGGGTGGGGGAGGTCGTCCCAGCTATTGTACAACCACAGGGGAGGGGCGACGGGTGTAGCTCCTCAAACGCTGTTTTCACCGACACATGAGTCATCCCACGCGCGATGTCCGTTCTTTAAAATCGAGGGAATAGTGGGAGCTGGTTGTCCAAAATCCCCTGGGGTTGTTCCCTAGCGAGCGGGAGGGAGTCATGCTGTGCACACCCCTTTCTAACCCAGAATTGGTGGTTTTTCGGAGTACTTCCCTCTCCAAACAAAACTTCTCTCCCTTTTGCACAACCCGGTCGTCCTTATGGACAGTCAGTGTTGTTACAACGAACCCTGGCGACCCAAGTAAACGTGGGCGACTCCAGGTGTAAAGTAGTTTTAGGTTTCAATCAATGCATTCCAATGAAAATTAAAGCTTCTCCGCTCATAGGACTAGAAAGTTACCGTTTCCCTTATTTGGAATAACACGCCCACATCTTTTTCACCTGCTACCTGCATGGCCAGAGGCGAGATCACAACCTTTTGGGTTCCCAAATCGGTACAACATCTTTTGTTTCACATCAGTAGGATTTATCCATGTAATACCACCTCTATACTAGGATAATCAGAGGTAGCAATGCGCATTTCTCCCGATTAATTCAGATCCATGCATATCGTCGCCAACTCATGTGGGTCGAGATTAGGTAGAACGCGACATGCGCAGATTTTTGAGGCGAGTTCTCTATTTGCAATAGAAACTGACTTGGTGGAAAAGTATACGGTAGTATAGAGGGCCTATAAATCCCTGATGAGAAGCCTGCCTTTGTTAGGGGCTCTAACTGTGGAATGATACGCTGTCGATAGGGAATTTTTGTGTAGTTGTCACATAGACTGCAGAATGTTTGGCGCTACATGCGACCAAAGGTAGCAGATGCCCGGTCACAGAACCAAAGATGGGCCTGCTGCCGAAACCAGGACACGGAGGGGAAAAGCCACACCAGAAAAAACAAACGTAGCTAATGTCAAGCGACCCTTACATCCCTACCGCATAATATAAAGTTAACATCGTTCCGTACTTAAAGTAAACCTGACTTGTATATTATAAATCACTTATTTTATTACTACACGCCTACCCCTAAAGCATGACTTTTTCAGTAGCAACGATTTCAATTTCAGTAGCACGGTACTCAAAATCAGTATACTCCTTTTTTTCTTTTGAATCAGGCTCATCGGCAGCACCAGTTTTGTCACATCCATATCCGCTTTCCCTCTTTGTATGAGGACCCATATTTTCTCTAAAACTTCAATTACTTGCGATATCCGGTTTTAGTACTTCCCCGCTTTTAAAGCATCGGTTTTGGTTTGAATACCGAGTCTTAACGTCCTCGATACAGAAGCCTTGGAGACATTTATTGCTGCTGTCTTGATGCCGAACGGGGCTTTACGCCCTTTTACCATTCGGTGTTCTCTTCTGCTTTGCAAAAGCATCGTTCTGCTTCACTCGCTGATCGTTTTAAACGTAAATTTTGTTTGAATTTTATTTTTTTTTTACCGTAACGAACAAAAAAATTCGTAATCGCGGTAGCTACGTCCGGGTTTTTTTTTTTTTTTTGGTTTTTTAATTTTTTTTTTTTTTTTTTTTTTTGTAAAATTCCGGGAAAATAGGAATTCCGTAGGGGTAGGCATTTACGTTCATATGTGTGCCTGCAGAGATTAACACAATTGTAGTCTTATTCCCCAGTTTACTTCATGTTTTTATGACACAGGCTTTGAATATCTATTATATATTATGTAGGACAAGAGACTTTTTACTTCAGTTACGTAAGATGTATTGAGAGTACAGCTAAGCTATTTAATTTTTTTAAATCGTTAAAAAATGACAATTTACAGGTACATATAGTTTTCAGTGTAAATTTTACAGGAATAGTTTGCGGTTAGGCCTGTACTAAACTTCTTGGTTTCTGGGTACACCTGCCTACCTAGATAATACCCCCAGACTCTAGCATGTTTTTGTTTTTCTCTCCCCCCCCCCCCCCCCCCCCCCCCCTAATAGAAAAAAAATTAGGCAATCATATCACTTAAGTGCACTTTTAACACAGGCTTATTTTGTGTACAAGTTATATATTTAAGTCCAGGTTTCGCCTGGATTGCTTGGTTTCGCAGGGTTTCTCTATACCCATACCCATTACGGCAATATATGCACCAAGTGACGGAGTATCCAGACTAAACGGGGCGGACAGATTTCAATCACATGATTCCCCGCACTCGGGAGTGTAGAACACGAACGGGTACCTGATCCCGACGCAAGCGTTTTTCGACACACGCAGTGCAGACCATATCACAGTGGAAAACTTCGTGACAACGTGTCTACACCCGGGGGGCAAAGTGTCGGTCGAACCACCAGCACACATTTACCATTCTTGAAACTTCATCGGGCGACGGGTGAAATTCCATTTCCCAAATCGGTTTTTAATGCCTTCACTAATCGGGGAAAAAAAAAAAAAAAAAAAAAGAAAAAACCCTCACAAAAGTCACAAATTATTAGCATAAGAAACGGCAAGAAGATGCCAGTCTCAAATCACAACACAACGGGTCTATTCTGTTCACCACTGGAAAACCACGACTTAAGAGTTAAACCGGAAAAGGATTTAAACGCAACATCTGACAAAGACCGCAAAACTTCTGTTCCACAGAAGCACAAAAACAGACAAACCAAGCCGTCACTCAAAACCAAGCGCCTAATGTTCTGTTTGCGATGACTTGTGGGTTTTGTGTCCAAAGGCCCGTGAAGAGAGGAAGGTTCGCTCCTCAGTCGCACCCTGGATTTATCCCGTTCCCGGTTTAATTTAAACTCTTGACGGCGGATACCCACTTTTGGCTTTCGTTCTCACGCACTTATGACCACGCCCTGTACCCCCCGCCCCTCTTACCTCGTCTTTACTCATTCATTCCTGCTTCCCCACCCATCCCGAGGAGGACAACACGGCCCACCGTGACACTCGTAGCTCTGGCGGGGCGCACGGCAGACCCCGCCTTTCGGTCCTCAAGCTCGGATTGGTCCACAGCCGTAGTGGGGGCCCGTATCAGGGCGGTGTGTGTGTGTTGTGCGCGCCGCGCGCGCGCGCGCGCGCGCGTGTGTGTGTGTGTTGTGTGTGTGTATGGGGAGGGTGGGGTTCTAAGGAGCGGGTCTTGATAGGGTAAGAGTCAGGCAGGCAAGAAGGGTTGGTCCCTATCAGGTGGACAGTTACAACGAGCTCGACAAGGAAGTGGCGTGCGGTAAAGAGGGAGGAAGGGGGTGGGGGTGGGGGGGGGGAGGGCGGTTAGAAGAGTTGGGGGGGGGGGAGGGTAACGGATGGTGTATAGTTGGGAGGGATCAATGTTTCTAGGAAACGCAGCTAGTCGTATGGCGACGATTATTCCTCCCCCCCCTCTCTCTCTCCTCTCTCCCTGCTCTCTCTCTGTGTGTGCACGCGCGCGTCTGCGTGTGTGTGTGTGTGTGTGTGTGTGGTTGTGTGTGTGTGTTTGTTTCGTGACACCGCGCGTGCGTGTTGATATGAATAGTCGCATGTGCCCTTCTTTTTCGACTATGCCCAAGCGACCGGGAGACAAAGACATACAAATCAGTCCTATTGTTTCATAGCGAGGAATGGTATATCAGTATCACATATTTTATTTTATTTAATTTATTTATGTTTTTTTTTTTTGGTAGGTCTGGTTTTCAGCGGATACCCGGATCCATACGAAAAAAATTCATGGCAGGATTTCATCCATCAAACAAAAATGATAGGAAGTCCAGACCAATTCAAAACCAGTTTTCACTTCGAGCACAAAAT
This sequence comes from Conus betulinus, assembly GCA_016801955.1. NCBI lineage: Eukaryota > Metazoa > Mollusca > Gastropoda > Neogastropoda > Conidae > Conus > Conus betulinus. Next base: position 20,606 of record JADBJO010025414.1, read on the forward strand.
TAACTTTCTTCAGTATCCAGTACTATGGGCGGAGAGAGAGAGAGAGATGAGAGAGAGAGAGAGACAAGAGACAGAAGAGAGGGAGAAGAGAAGAAAAAAAAAGGGGGGGGGGTGTTGTTTTCTCTTCTCAATGGAATATCTCAGAAAGTACTTTGGCCGATCTTTCTGAAAATTTGTCTGTTTGTTCATTTTATGGGTCACAGACGAGGCCGATGTTTTACCAGAACAGTCATACGAATGGTTACACACACCAGCCCAGGGGACGGTTTGACCTCTTTATGGAATATTTCACTACACTCGTATCCCAGGATAAACCGGAGGTCGTTATATTTTTTGCATCTTTGTTTTTTTCTGATCTTTCTTTCTTTCCTTCCCTCTTTCTTTCTTTTTTGATGTCGGTGTTCGGGTTGGGTGGATGGGAGTGAGGTGAAATCGGACTATCAGCTGTTTGAGTGCCTAACACAATTTTTGGTCGTTGTTTTGTTTCAGTTTATATAGGAGCTTCTTTGAAGCGATTTTCCGGTTTTCCGTTCCGCGTTGGATTAGGGGATGATTCTAGGTCTGATCATTTGAAAACCACAGACAACACACCCACACACAACACACGACACCACACCCTACACACACTCCCGAACACACAACACCCACACACAACACACAAACACAACACACAACACACCACCCACACCCCCACACAACACCACAAAACACACACACACCACAACACACCACAACACACACGCGCGCAGCGCGCACACAACCACCCCACCCGCATCTGTACAAATGGACACAGTCTGAATCCACACTGTCGGTTCATTCACAATCACCCCTGCTCAGCTTTGTTGATGATGCAATGACGGGCTGTCGGCGCCTCATGAGAGCCTCTAACTCAAGTGTCCGCCTGAAGGTTGTAAAGCTGTCACACCAATTGCCAGTCTCTGTGATCCTTCTTTTGTCACCACTGCGGCGGCCGTCACAAACCTTGGTCGAGGGATCACGAGATGCCACAAGCGGCAAGTACGCGCCGCACTACGCCCGCGTTTTACGTGTTGGTGTGTGTGTGTGTGAGAGAGAGAGAAATAGAGAGAGAAGAGAGAAAGGGTGTTGTGTGTGGGGGGTGAGTGGGTGTGCGTTATATGTGGGTGAGTTAGAGAGAAAGAGAGAGAGACGAGAGAGAGAGAGAGAGAGAGAGAGAAATACCTTGTGTGTGTGTGGTTGATGTGTGGGTGTGTGTGTTGTAGGTATTTGTGTTTCCTCTGTCCGTCTGTCGGTCTTCTCAAATCTTTCGCTCCATTGGGAATCAGCTCCATCCAGTGGAAAGGCTTCTGTTCGCAAACACCTCTCTGAGCCATTGTACACGGTTGATAGGAGACCACTTAACCCCACCACGTCGTGATTGCGCCGACACCCCAACTTACCATCGACAATCCCCACCGATTGGTTGCCTCTCCCTAACATTCCTTAGCGGCAACAACACCTAGTGTTTACGGACATCCATAGAAGCGGGCCCCTTTTTTCGTCAAGCTGACTCATTTTTCGTACTGGGGGTGGGGGTGGGGGTGGGGGTTGAAGAACCAAGATTTACTGAATACAAATTTGACCGTTGGCGGCACTTCACTGTCCCTCAAGAATCCACCGTGTTTTGTGGTAAGAACAGCGTCCTCCAGGTCAAATCTACTCCCTGTCCTTTGTCACCAGTTTGATTGACTTGCACCATGTGCCCGCTGACCTCTGGTAGGGACAAGGGACTTGACTTAGTCAATGCCGCATTCCACAGTGCGCCCTCAACATTTTCAGACCGTACAAGCTTGTAAACCCCCTCGCTGGTGTCCCAAATCATCTCCTTCAAGTCTCTGGCACACATTGACACATTGTCTGAATCGAGTGGGCCACAACACCTGGACCGTGAAATATGAGTGGTCCAGTGTGAAAGAAATCAAGTTCCGGGGTCAATGTGCTTGAAGCTTACCCACATGCTTTGTCTGCTTCTCATACATTTTCCTTTGTGTTTTGAACTGGTAAATAGAAACAGGAGAGGGGGGCGGGGGGGGGGGGGGTGGGGGGGGGGGGGGGGGAGAGAGGGGGGGGGGGTGTGGCGACGAGGAGTAGGAGGAGGTGTCCAACAATAAAGGAAAAAAAAAACCCCTAGAAACAAAGAATTCCACTAACTCATCTTTGCTTATAAGAATGACTTGGCAATTATGAATTAAGACAAAAAAAGACTTAGAAACTCTCAAACCGTTTGGCCACTTTGGCAATTAAAGCAATCCTAAAAAAGGCCCTGATTTGCAGGAACCTGGAGAAAAAAAATCAAAGAATAAATTCCATCCGGGACTAGGTATACATATACCAGGAAAAGGAAAGTAAATTCAAGTGGAAAAGACAACGTGGAAGAGAAGGGAATGAGAAGAGATAGCGAGAGAAGGAGAGAGAGAAGAGCGAGAGAAGAGAGAGAGAGACAGACGACCGACGACAGACAGACAGACAGACGGACAAGAGGAGAGGAGAGGAGGGAAGAGAGAGAGACTTTACACTGATATTTTAGTGTCATTTCCCAAAGAGGGCCTCGTTGACAAGGGGGTGGGTGGGGGGGGGGGGGGGGGGGAGGTAACAGAACAAAAACTTCCTCTTCCTTCCTGGAAACAATATACACTTTCATTCCTATGTGTATCAAATCCCAAATTAACAAAAACACATAAAATTCAGTAACATTTCCTTATGTCCTCACCGCACGCACAGAGTAATGCTTAATTTAAAAACAAAACAAAACAAAACAACAACCAAAAAACTGACTTCGTCCCATCCCTCCATTAAATGCTGACATTGTATGTTAACTGATCTCCTAAACATGCGATGATGAGATATCATTCTATATCTCTATATAATGACTTATCTTAATTTCCCTGAAGGACCCTTCATTCCGTCTCATTTTCAATGCTGCCGGGGGGGGCCGATGAATTTTTTCGCAACTGATCCTAATTACAAGTTCATCATCTGATGAAGAACACGCCAGCGACTTTTTGTCGGTCGGCTAGCTCTACTGACAAAAGGAACGTTTGTCCGCACGCATTATAAGCTACAGTGCCGAAAGTGGCTTCCGTCCATTAAGAATTCCTAATGACGGACAAGGAGAGGCGTGGAGGTTTCACTTCCAAACCATCTTTTGTTTAGCATTTAACTAAGTGCGCACCTTAATCTTGCGTA
>JADBJO010025415.1:0-5000 GCA_016801955.1 Conus betulinus
CAACATTCGAAGATTTTTCCATCTGAGAAATTGTGTTGCATTAAAATGTTGGATCTGGTTGCCACTGAGATCAAGAATTCTGACATTTAGAAAGTTTATATCAGGTAAAACTGTCAGGGAACACCTGCCAAGAATCAATACACAAAAGATAGGGCAGATTGTTCACATCAGACAGTGTCAACCCTGAACCTGTTGCGTCCAGGTAGCGGAGTTTGAGGAAAGGGAATGGCCGAAAAAAAAGGCTGAGAACACAGGAAAGTGTGACCTTGACAGAGACAAGCCACTGGACAGGTCAAGTCACAGACTAATTCATCATCACGCAGTGGACAGTGACTCCAGCCATCACACAGGTTGTCACTATGTACACACAATGTTGACGCTCTGCACCTGAAAAATCCTGGACATGTCAGGTCGTCACATCCCTCTTCATCCCGGTGGTCAGTACAGTCGTACATCCCGTTGCACCGTGTGTAGACAGGTAGACAGTCGTCCATGTCACCTGGGCAGCGATAGTGACTGTCAGGACAGGACTCATTGTGGACCATTGGAACGGACCTGAATTTATCAATGCCGTTGAAGTGGACAAGAGCAGGAGATGGAAGCAAGAGTGTGTTTGAACATTATAGTCCTGAAAGGATCGCAGTTCGCTTCATCTGATTCATCTTGACAGTGGAACACTTGGTCACACTTCTTCATGTAGGACAGACACTGACCATTTGCACACGTAAAAGTGTCAATACAAAGAGCATGTTTACAGATGGATTCATCGCTGCCGTCTGGACAATCTGCAACATAATTGCACAGTAGGGTATAGGACAATGTCGAGATCTCGTCATTGCAAACAAACAGAGGCAGAAATGTGCTATGATGGCCTGATGAATGCATGCTTTCTGGGAGTTTGTATGGCAACTGACCGGAAACATTGCAGTGTGTGACGTCTTCCTGACACACTTTATATGGAGTGGAGCCACACAAGAGAAAGGTATATGTCAGATGATCACCGACGCACTTTGTCATGGACAGTTGTTCTGATGGCCAAATGTGTGCACTGGTCAATGGAATTTCCTTGGAGTATTCCTCTGTCTGGTTTGGCCTGAACTCACAAACCAGTCCTCTGAAAAAAACGCCCGTGAGTTCAAAGTGCATTTTGAACATAAACATACCTATAGGTCCCAGAGTGGATAAGTAGCACATTTTTTACACCATCGTGGAAATACGCAATGTTAAAAGAGTGATGAATGGCGGAACGGTCGTGCAGAATCGTATGTCTGTACATTGAAGGCACAGACATGCTGTTTGAATAATAACCAGTCCACTTTCTTTGTAACCTTGCCTGATGTATATTCGCTGTGCTTTTAAGTGCATCAAACCAGTCGCATTTACACTTTGGGAAATTCAACCTGCCTCCCAAAGAATGACAATGCTGACTACCAAACGCAATACCGTCCATTTCAACGTCTCCAGGAAAACGCGTAAACATGATGAATTTGTAGCAACTGTTACACAATGCAAACAACCCCTGACACTGAGAGTTGCTGAAGGGACAATGTTCTGTTTCATCCCGTCCATCTTCACACTCTGTCTGATGGTTGCAGGCTAGGTGCTGATGGAAGCTGGCATAGTGACCCACAGAACAGTTCCACATTCCACCGGGTAGTCTCTGTGGTACCTCGGTTCTGGGGAAAAAAGAGAAGACAAGTTTAAAGCAGCTTGTCTGATTTTTCAGACAAGATTTTCTGGATGCTTCTACAGTGATTTTTTTGTGGCGCTGAAAACATGGGCAAAGTCTGTCGTGACATCGTTCTTCCTTACCCAGACAAGAATGCGTGATTCTCGGAATTGCCCCGTTGAATCGTTGTTTGTCTGTATATGGCGATATAGACTAGCTGCCACTAGATGTGGCACCATTTCTTTGAAGTGACCATGATCATTTGTCTTGAAGGGACAGGTACAGTGATCTTCAGTGTAGTCTTATTATAGAAACTGAGATTTCCCCTTACCGTGAGATAGCCAGATGATGGTGACGTCATACTCTTCATGAAAAACTCCGATTCATTTTGCCCTTGATGAATAAGACAAATGTTCGCAAGCCACTCAGCACAATGCTACAAACAACCAAGCTAGGAGAACAGTGAGTTAAGGAATAATTGACCCATGAACGAAGCGAAAACAATATAGCTAATTAAGTAATCGTCAGTCAGCCATCTCTAACTGACAAATCAGTGATAGGAACAGGTGGCATTCATCCCTTAGAAAGCATCTGAGTTGTCTACCAGAAGTATGGCTTACAAATGAATGTATACTAACATCATTGTTATAAGTAATATTAGTTCAAAGGTTGATTGATTATACCACCACCACCACCACCAACACGACTACTACTACTACTACTAGAACTACTACTACTGCTACTACTACTCCTGCTACTCCTGCTACTACTACTACTACTACTACTACTTTCTACTACTGGTGCATCTACTGTTGCTGTTAGTCTGTCTCTATCACTACTAGTACTACTGTTGATGATGTTTACTATTACAATCTCAGCTATTGTCGGTTCTCTATCATTTTCAGCCCAGGGGCCCGGGTCAAGGTTTATGCTATTATTTATGGATTGTTTACTTTCATGACGACACCCTGTAGAAAATTATATCCATTCTGATATCTACCGTGGATTAGTCTCCCTTTGTTTTTTCTTTGTTCTTTCTGTACAGTGCGTAATTGAATTACACACACACACACACACACACACACACACACACACACACACACACACACACACGGGGACGCGCGCGCGCGCGCGCACGTGTATGTGTGTGTGTGTGTGTGTGTGTGTGCGCGCGCGCGCGCGCGCGTGTGTGTGTTTGTGTGTGTGAGTAGCTGAGATGAAATTGTTCCTTTGGTGAAGTTCAGGAATCTCCAGGGGGGAAAACATACAAGATGCCAAAGCATTGGAGCCTGACCATAACAGCCGGTCTTTGCAAGAGTCTCCTTTCCACTTTCCTGTCGTGTTCCGTACTTAGAGCTAGTCAACAGTCAAGAACGGTCTGTAATCAATAACATCTTCACAAACAGTATGAAAACATGGCAGTAAATCGGAAGAGCAGATGATATGGACATCTAATCACAAAACATCCACAGCCTATTTTACAAGAAGCAGTTTTTTTTAATGCAATTTAATACACGTTTTGCATATTGCAAACAAGTAGAGTAACTCTTGCTTCCACGATGAGATGATACATGCTCATAACTCCTAACGAATATTGCTTACGACACTAAATCACCTACGACAAATACCATCACAGATCACACAATTCAAATTACCCCCCCCCCCCCCCCCCCCCCCCCCCCCCACACACACACACACAAAGGAAAGGAGTTGAAACCTTGCTCATATTCCTTGCTTATGACACATGCACGCAGCATCAACAACCGAAGAAAATGAACGAACTCAAATCAACATTTATTTCAACATCTATTCAAGACAGACACAAACTTTTAAATCTTTGGTGTTGCTGAGTAGAACACAGACATATAGAAACAAATCCAGGCAACTTCGTTTGACTGGTATGAGAGTCATATAAAGCAACACAAAGCAATACTTCTTTTTAACTTGGCATCCTGTGCTGCCATGATGCTCTACTTCGATTTTGTTCTGAATCCAAATTTTGTGCTGACTTCAAGAATCAGTCATTTTGTTGGCAAATTCATTTCCTGTTTTGAAGATATGCATTGGCAATTTCACTACAGTGAAGATCTGGACCTCGTATTGAGCAATTAGTGATGTCAGTAGCTGACCTTACCTCGGGTGCTCGGCAATAGCGGGGACTCTTTTCTATTGTAAGATCTCTTGGTGATCCAGCATTTAAAGCTCTGGCCTCTATAGACGATTACAGCTGGCACTGACAGAACAAGCCTTTGGATGGGGTCATTTTGGAGATGCAGAATGATTACAGTGAGAATAATGCCAATGACAGGAACATAGAAATATAGGAGGACAAAAAGGTAGTCTGCCTTTTATAGCGTTTCAAAGATTGTTGAAACTGACAACCATCACCATTGCAGTGAAGGTACCCCAAATACATGCAATCTAAAATATGTATTGAATCTAGTCAGATGAGGAGACAGACACAATTTCAGTACAAAAGCAAAATCATACGGAAATTACTCTGCACAGACTTCATTCAAACATTAACTTTTATGCATTTGCAGGGAGAGGTTTTGTAACTCCAGAAGTGCTGTCAAATCGAAACTATCACATTCTGATGGAAGAGGTTGGAAGTTAGAGTGGAAAATTGACTGATGTCACCAGGACGGGCTGTCTACACAACGTGTTGACATTTTGCACCATTCTGACATTTTGTCGGTGTCACACACAGTAGACGATGATCTGAAAATGCTGACCGTGTTGATGAGATTCAGGACGACACCAGAAATGACGGCTTCATTTTATAAACAGATATGTATATTCTGTAACAGCTACTGATGCCGTTCGTCTGTTTCTTCAACTAATTTAGAATTAAAAATTAATAGTGAAGAATGCTGATGGCTAAGTGGAGACAATCAGAGCTAATAAGTATCAACAAAATTGCACCAGGGTAAGAATAAGAAAAAAACATCACGCACACACGCACGCGCAGGCACGGAGGCAGGCAGGCACGTATACACACACACACACACACACACACACACACACACACACACACACACACACACACACACACACAGGGAAACTCTGAAATGCTTCATCTCTTTTTCAGTTACTTTGTGTTTCGACCTTACAATTCAACTTCAACAGTCTTTAATTGAAACTGTGGCCCTTGCCATACTTGAAATGAAGCTGAGGAAGGTTGGATGGACGACCTTCAGTCTGTAGTAGTACCTATAAGCTCTCAGTACTACAGACGAAAAGGCAGCCATGTTTATTCAAAATTCTGATGAAAACGTTTTGCGTCTATTGCACAGCTCACTGGGCAGCAATCTGCTTCTTTTATTGTGGG
>JADBJO010025415.1:7500-17500 GCA_016801955.1 Conus betulinus
AATAATAAAGTCATGTTCCGTGGTACATCTGTGGCTCTGTGAACTGGCGAGGCCAAGTGCTCTACGGACACACCTCGTAAACAGACTGACAGAGACCGGTCTTAGGAATCTTGGACTTCAAACGTTGTAGAAGCTGCCAAGAGTGTACTGTGCGTCCCACGAGTACCTCCTTCAACATGCCAAACGTCTGCGCTGCGCTTAGTGATTGGCCCGTACTGCAGCTGCACTGTGGCTGCACACAAGAAATTAACGCACCAAGGCCTTGCCTAAGGAGTGGAAGATTTATAGACTAACGCAATAAAATTGTTGTGAATTTTTTTTATTGTTTTGTGAAAGTTGACTCTCGTCGTTTTCGTTCATGTGGCCATCAAGGTACAAGCCGGTGGTTCCAAGCAGACAGATTAAAATCAAAGGAATGGGACTATTTGGGTGCTTCCACCTGGCGCAAAGATAAGGTCACGGGTGAGTGCAAAGGCATGAAATGTGTGTCAGCTGAGGGGAAGGTTATGTATTTGAAGACGGTTTGTGGTTATATCAGTGAGAATCATCCCAAACTTAGGAAATGATTGGTAGAGAGTTGTTCTTTTGATCAATTATGAGTATAGCATTAAACGCTGGCTCGAATTTATGGAAGGCCTCAGAACGCTCACATGGATTTTATAGTGCTTTAGAGCAAAAAATCTGATTGTGTCGTGTGGCCTGTGCTGATCGTATCAGCCATTGTGAGGAAAAGGACAAGACAGACTGCATTCTTCTCCCGGTGGTTCATTTTTAACCCTCCACTCTCAAAAACCATGTGGTGGAAGCTCTTCAATTCACAGTTTGAGAAGGGGCATGTGTAGTTCAGCCCTTTCAGGTCGGACTATTCAGGAGATCCAAAGGTGAAAAACGGTAGGAACTTCTGTAGGATATCTAGATTCTGGCTGCTTAGAGACCAGTCAGCCAAGAGAAGCTAGAGCATGGCAGTCATCACTCTAAAGTCAAGTGGTTACGCAGGTGTTGAAAAAAAGATAGAAAGAAAAAGAGAGCAGAAAGAAAGAAAGAAGAAAGAAGAAAAAAAGAAAGAAGAAAGAAAAAGAAAAAAAAAAGGAAGAAATAAAAGAAACGAAAGAAAGAACGGAAATAAATAAAAAAAAAAGAAAACAAAGAAGAAAGGAATAAAGAAAGAAAGAAAAGAAAAAAAAAGAAAGAAAGGAAAAGAAAAGAAACAAAAAAGACAGAAAGAAACAAAAGAAAGGAAATAAAAGAAAGAAAGGTGCCAAAAAGCCAACAACCAGACAAGTAGAATGAATAGTCGGATTCCTGTCAAATACTTGTTCAATGCACAAACGCTCAAGCGTCTGGTGAAGCATCGCAATAAACATTTTCAACAACTCTTTGGCTAGGATGTCTTAGAGGATTGTCGTTCTGATGCGAAATCCGAGCAACCAGTGGAACTGGCAGATGTCTGAGATCAGCTGGGTGAGACCTTGGCGATACCAACGCGTGCCTATATTTGCCGAAAGGGCTCTTTCCACACTGACATGAGTCGACAGCCTTTAAAAGAACCACTTCAGGATCTTGCGTGGATTAGTCCGCCGCCACATGAATGTATTTGTGACTGACTCCTTCCTGACGGGAATAATATGAGTCTTATCAAAAACTCGTTGACTTTAATACAATGTTCATCCACGAAAATTAAAAAAAAAAAACTGGAGAAACAGACAGGAAAACTCGGCGGGGACAACAAGTTGGCGGGCGATCTTCGACCTCTTTTTGTCATTTCAGAAAGGGAACCCTTCCTCTGAGTTATTCTTGGCAGGGAGATCGTACTTTAGTGGCTCTCCAGCCTGACACCTAACAGTCTATCCGGGTGGGGATCTTGTGCTGCAGTTTCGCTCACTTCTCTTTGATTGCATTCAGCACATCATCAAAGTGAAAAGTGTGGAAGACGGGAGCTAATTTTTCCTTATTATTAGTGGCTTGGATGGTCACCGCTTCTAATGAGCTCTGTAAGTAGATTCATCAAACTTTGGAACTGACCGTCACCATGGAATTATGTGGGTGGTTTAAGGAACGACAGGCACAAATCTTATTCTTGAAAAGTGGTGTGGACACACACTGGGCAGGACTCTGTGTCCCACAGCACGAACGTTTTCCCTTATACCCGTTATGATTCAGGGGATCCGTGGAGATGATCCTCAAGGACGACCTTGCTATCTACAAACACACATGCCACCCTTCAGTCCTTGGCAGTGTCAACTGCCTGCCCTTCTCCAACGGAAAGGAAGACGGGTAGTCGCGCTGTCCTGTATTGCTCACCCCAAATCTACAGGTGTCATTTGCCTTACCTGAAGCAATGCCCTTGTGGTCCCTTTTAGAGACAGGTGGACATATGGCAAATTTACTCTTGTACTTCTCTCTCTCTCTCTCTCTCTCTCTCTCTCTTCTCTCTCTGTCTCTCTCTCTCTCTCTCTCTCCCTCTCTCTGTCTCTCTCTCTGTCTCTCTCTCTCTCTCCCTCCTCTCTCTCTGTGTGTGTGTGTGTGTGTGTGTGTGTGTGTGTGTGTGTGTGTGTGTGTGTGTTGTGTGTGTGTGAAAATTTGAAATTTGAACAAATTTAAAGCGGATGAAAAGTTGCCGGCTTACATTTCCTCCGTTATTATATACATAGCCTATACACATGCATATATACATACATGCATACATGCATGCATGCATGCATACATACAGATAGATAGATAGATAGATAGATAGATAGATAGACAGACAGACAGACAGATAGATGATAGATAGATAGACTGATAGATACAAACATACATACATACATAGATACATTGATTATCTGTATGTTACGGAAAGTGTGTATCGTTTTATGTACACGCCACGTCTATTAAAGCAGAATATATGTACACAAAACAAATCTGTATTTTGAGTTCATTATGCTTTTCTTGGAAATGAAATTTTACAACACATCGTGTCTGACAAAATACGATTGCCCCATCATAAGTTTACAATACACACTTCTTCGTCCCCAGGTAAACCGTTAAAAAGACCGATCTTTAAAAGGAAACATTAGTGCACATAACTTCTAAGAAAACAGGATTGCCCCATCATAAGTTTACAGCATACTTTATCTTCACCAGGTAAAAATTTCACCAGGTAAAGACCGATCAAAATCTTATCAGGACGTAGGGAAATAACAAAAAAAATCACACCTGAAAATGGCCTGTTATGAGTCATTACTGTATTAACATGTTGCCACACCAGTGAGGTAAGGTAAGGTAAGATAATGTTGCTTATAGCCCAGCCGACCGCAAAGGGCCATATCAGGGCTGTCACCACGTTAAAATCAACTCTCAAGTCATTCATTCACACAGTTTCTCTAAAATATGTCTTCAAAAAACCCCACCCGAAATTTAATTAAAAAACCTGTCCACTGTAAAATCTCAGATCCGATGAAAAATGTACATCTCTTTCAAGAATTCAAAGATCGCATCAGGCAGAACATCCCTGAACAAGATTTTTTCATGGAATCTGCTGTAAAAATGTTTGTGTCCCATAACTCTAAAAGATGTTTCATTGGGAGTGGCGCAACAGTGAGGAAAAAATGTCAATGCTGCTATGATAAGAGGTGACTCTTTAGCTCCCAGTTACAACGCATATCAGCTTCACTCCCCCTTGCTTCCCAATGAGTAAGCTGACATAACATCATTATCGAACGAAGTTTTGAAATGTGCCCAACAGAACAACTAGTTTGGTTGTGGCCATTGCACCATAACAGAGAGAGAACGGGGGAAACGAGAACGGGATGAGGGTGCTGGAAGGCATGAATGAAAATCCTAGAACACGTTCACAGTTTAACGATTTCATCAAAAGCGAGTGTAGAGCTCTAATCATAACAAAGAAATGCCCAAATATATGAATGTCTCATCAAAAGCAAAACTTAAAACTGTAATCATAACCCAAAAAGTCCAAATAAATTAATTGCACGTTCACACTTTTGATGATTTCAGAAGCAAATTTCGAACTCTAATCATAACAAAGAAATGCCCAAATCTGTGAATGAAAAAGCCAGGCAATACTCACACTTCAATAACTTCAATTGCAAGTTCACAGCGCTAATCATAATACAAGCTCAAACAAAGTAGTATCTCTGACAATATATGCATTGTGAGCTCAGGTCTGTTTTGAACAGTATCCGTTCATTACCCCATTCATCACTTCACTTCACCCCTATCATCACTTCAGCTATCCCCATGCTCTCGTGGTCAAGGGTCTGCTTTAGATCATTGACACTACCTGCGTGTTACAAATATTCTTTAGGAAACAAATAAAATGAAACACATATGTGCGGTATCTGTGCGTGCTGCTTGCTGCAAAGTGTAATATAGTGCGCTTGCTGAAGAGTACATGTTTTCCTTTTTTTCGCATACAACGTGGTCCATTCCATGAAGCATTTAGATCCCCTGAGTCTAAGTTTTCTTGCGGTTTGCGCACGCACTCTATACCCGTCCGCATACACGCGCAAACACTCACACACACACACACAACAAACACAAAAGCGGCCCCAGACGGACACACACGCAACATATACACACACAAAACGTCTGTCTCTCTTTCTCCCCTCTCTCTCCTCTCTCTCTCTCTCTCTCTCTCTCTCTCTCTCTCTCTCTCTCTCTTACACACAGGAACGCGGAACGCGCACGCGCGCGCGCGCACACACACACACGAACACACACACACACGCATATATTCAATACACGCATACACACACATAAGCGCGCGTGCGCGCGCCCGTGCAGGAGTACGCATGTACATAAACGCACAATACACACACACACACACACACACACACACACACACACACACACACACACACACTCACTCACTCAGTCACACACACACACACACACACACACACACACACACACACACACACACACACACTGTTGGAAAGTTGATAATTCTTTACGTGCCAACCCTCGTCAGGTCGTGTTGATTGATTATATACGAGTTCTTGATTTATGTTTCTTTCACGGACGACTATGGAAAGTTCAACGACTTGTTTTTAAACTATTCATAACAACCATGTGCAAGTACAGTCACAGATATACTGTCATTAAACTCCTTCACAAACAATTAATAGTAGTTCGCTGCTGAACAGATTCGTCATCATAGTTTCTTCATCCTTGAAATCATGAATATACTGATAGGTATGAGCACAATCTGAAAATAGCAACTGAAAACAGCCAACGACTGATAAGACGTAATTCTGACCATTTACAAATAAGGGGCCTGCTGCAAGACAGTGAGTCCAGTCAGCGTTGAACATGGGGTCAATGTTCGTGGTTATGGCAGAGGCAAGGTAGTAACAGTACCGTTCACACAGATGGAAATCAAGCTGTTTCTTTAAATGTTTTCAAATGTGATAACGTAGATGCCGTCTATTTACTTACAGATTATAGTTCGGGGTAGTGTTATATGTCAGTGTATGTCAGTCTCTCTCTCTCTCTCTCTCTCTCTCTCTCTCTCTCTCTCTCTCTCTCTCTCTCTCTTCTCATCATGCATCATGTGAACTTTTTGACTTTATAAACTCTTCTTGTAAATTGTGTGTGAAAGAACGATTGGAATCTGATCATATGCCTTTTGACCATTTTACTACACGAATCAGGTTGTCTGCAAGTCAGCAGCTGTTGTTTGTGTCTGTAGGACCAGTTCTAGTACGTGCACCCTCCGCACCTCATCGCACTGTCCACGGTTTACATCGTACTGACATTGCCTCTTTATAATTGGCTGTTTTAATAAGAAAAAGGACAATTTCTACAAATTCAACCTTTTTATCAGTTTGATAGCATTCTAATTCGGGTTTCTGTAGTGTGTTGCAGTGATCTCACCTGCATCCAGTTATGGCAGATGAGAAACCTCTGACACTGAATCCAGCAAGGCTTCCGGAAAAAAAACGAAGACTGTGGGTCCAGTCTGCATCATTCACTTTCAGCAGAATAAAAGAGACTGCAAAGTAAGACAGCTTTCTGAGTGTGGCTTCAGGAAAATCAAAGAGGCAGCTGAGGTCAGAAAAAAAAACATGGCAGTGAAAGTGAACGGTTGACTGACATTTGTTCCCAGATACCAGATGAATACATTCCGCATCAACAGGGTTATCACAGGTGTGTTACACTAATTTTACAAATATCTCCAGACTTTTGAAACGAAAGCATCCACCCGAGGAGGGAGAACCAAGTTCCTCAAAGAAACCAAGAGCAACAAATCCAATCGCGCGACCAGAGTGTTGTTGCCTGCTGACAAATGCCTTTTTTGTGATAAGAATCGTATTACAAAGAAAACACATGTTGAAAGTTGGTCCAAATGTGTCACAAAACAGCTGAAGACTCTATTAAAGAAGCAGCCCAGCGAAAAACAAGACAAAAACATCTTTTGAAGGTGCAAGACATTGACTTGGTTGCTCGAGAAGCACATTATCACAGCTCATGTCGTAAAGATTACACTAGAGAGGATGATAGGAACCAGAGAACCATCAAAGATGCCCAAACCGTTGAACAGCAAGCTGCACACAAAGCTGCATTCTACCATATTGTTCAATATGTGAAGGACAGCATTATTGAAGGAAGCAATGTAGAACGGATGACCATGTTAAGAGAAAAATATCAGCAATACATGCTTGAAAGTACACCCCAGCATTACAATGAAAATTACACAACAGGCAAGCTAAAGTCCAAGCTGGAAAAAGATTTGGCAACCAAATACAGTTCTGGCAACCTAATTACAGAAGTGAACTCGTCTATTCGTCAGTTGTTCCCAAAGGTCAAGCAGTTGAGACAGCGTTTGAGACTGCTGCCTCTGATTCCAAGAGGCTGGAGGAAGCAGCTCTAGTTCTCCGCAGGATCATTCACTGTGCTCAGCGAGAAGCCCGGCCAATGCCCTGGCCCCCCTCAGCCAGTTTTCTGCTGAGTGATGCTATCAGTCCACCACCTTACCTCCAAGAGTTTATTTCAGTACTCATTACAGGAAAGAAAGGGCAGGAGTCATCAGAAAGAAATCAAAGATTGGCCAAGTCCTTTTCCCAAGACCTTTGTCAGGCTGCATCAAGAGGTCAGTGGCTGATGCCAAAGCATCTTCTTCTTGGCATGACACTTCGGCACCTCACAGGGAGTGCTGAAGTGATCACTCTGATCCATCGCTTCGGAAACTGTGCTTCCTACTCGTGCATCTTAGAGCTGGAAACAGCAATCTGCAAGGACATTGATGACAGAGTGACAGTTCTTCCCCCATCAATCAGACCAGACAGGAATGTGGTCACATCTGTGTTGGGACAATTTTGATTTGAATGAAGAGACCCCATCTGGCGCAGGCACAACACACACTGCTCATGGACTGATTATTCAGGAGGTTGCAGAGGGCAGTGCAGATGCCTTGGCTGAAATTCCTGCTTCTTTGCCTAGAACTAAAAGATCGATCAGTCGCAAGCAGATCAACAGTGCTTGAGCCGTGCTTTGCAAAGAGCAAATGTGAACTGAATTTAGCAGTTACACTGACAGAAGCACCTCACATGGAAGAATCTGTAAAGTCATCTGACATTCTGTGGATGTGCAGCAGGGCTCTGGCCAAGGATATGCACAGACAGTTCCATCTTGGGCTGGATGGGTTTTTCTCTCACAGCAAGCAGTGCACAAAGCAGCTCCAACGAATCAACAGTGGAGTATATGCCTCCTGTCTTCGCTCCTATCACTGACAATGCAACAGTGCAGCATATCTTGCGCATATCGCAAGAAGCTTCCAAGCAGGTGGGCCAGCAGTATACCATAGTGACATTTGACCTGGCAGTGGCAAAGAAAGCCTAATCCATTGTGTGGCAGAACCCACAAGAGTTTGGTAACATCATCATCAGAATGGGCGCATTCCACCTCACTTGTGCCTACATGTGTGCTTTGGGAAAAAGCCTGAGGTGCAGTGGATTCGAAGAAATTCTTGTTGAGTCAGGTGTTTGTGCCAGTGGGTCAATAGAGAAAGTCATGACTGGCAAGCACTACAACAGAGCTCTTAGAGTTCACAAACTTGTCTTGGAAGCTCTTGAATGTCTTCTTCTACAGGCATTTGAATCGTCAGAGAAGGACTTTTTTGATGAAGAAGCAGAGCAGTGGTTCTACGCCGTTCCATGGATCCATCAGAAGACAGACTGTCAGAAGCTCTCACAAATGACAGCTGCAAAAGGATACTGTCCCGCATGTCACGCTTCAGAGAGCGAGTCAGCATTGCATTCCTTTACAGGGTGTGACACGACCAGTGCTTTTGTGAAGAAAGGAAAGCTGGTGGCTCTCTCAGACTCTTAAAGCAACACCCAGAGTTCCTTGCCACTTTCAGTCAGTTGGGAAAATCTACTGAAATTCCAGCTCAGTTATTTGCAAAACTTGAGCAATTCACATGCCTTCTGTATGGAGGGAGGTCCGTGACTGATATAAACAAACTGAGTCACCAGAAGTTTCTCGAACGCTTTGGAACTACTCCATCAGTTCTGTTGGACACCTACAACGGAGTGGACATGAGCCTGCTCCACCATGCATGCAGAGACTCATTGAGAATGCATGTCAAAAGAGCCAACTTCCAGGCGCTTGTCTGGAATGAAGCAGACAAGGCAACTGCAGCCATTCGTCAAGCAGACGGCAATGGTTGGCATGTTGTGGATAAGAAACTGGAAATCCAGTGGACAGCTGGCTTTTTCATGCCACAAGAACTAGTGGAAATCCTAGTGCAGCAGCCCCAGCAGGAAGAGGGTGACGAAGAAGAACTAGTGGAGCAGCCCCAGCAGGAAGAAGGTGATGAAGAGTTCCCCGACTCTGAAGCTCTTGATGACTTCATCTTTGAAGCTGATAGTTAAGAGTTTGTTCAGCCGCCTGAAATTCAGTGCAGTCAGGATGAGAAATCTTTGTGTGACACTGACAATAACAGCAACTGCTAATGATCTATGGTGTGACACAGAAGTTTGTTGATCAATAATATTGGTCATGTTTGTTTTCTTAAGTTAACTAATTCTCATACCTTGTATACTGGCTGTGTGGCACGACATTCCGTGCTTATGTACCATATTAATTCATCATTGAATGCAAATTTTGATTATTTTGCTAGGTCAGATGCTGAAAAGGAATCATGTTAGCTTTCATGATAAACTGATCACTTTTGTTTTTATTTTTTAAAGGTGCTTCGTATGTGTGTTGTATTTTGCGCCGCGTAACGTAGGTTCCTCGTGCATTATATCTCTCAACCTTAAACGCAGAGTCTTTCATCTTGCAGACAAGCAGAAATTGAAAAGGGCATATAGTGAGCTACCTAAAACACACTGTCTTCAAAAATCCCTGGGGGGGGGGGGGGGGGGGGGGGAGGGTTTCCCTACTGGGCCCACTGCCTATTATGTCCATTGTGCAAGTCTGCCTCAGAACGAACTTCATTTTCTATTTGTTTGTCCTGTGCTTACAGATTTAAGACAAAAATATATTTGAGAGAATGTTGTTAGTGATCTAGCTTCTTATTTGTATAAATCCTTCAAGAGGAGGTTATCTGACTTGAATTTGTTTATATGTGCTTGTATATTAATATGTTGTTACATCAGTTATATGTCAATACCCCCCTTCAAATGGGGCTGTGGCCTTTTTTTGAATAAATGATCGTTATCGTTATCGTTATCGTTATATCTCTCTCTCTCTGTACACACACACACACACACACACACACACACACACACACACACACACACACACACACACCATTGGTGTGGCACAAAAAATTGGAGTTGAGCTGACGGTAATGAGAAAAAAAAGGATGGGGGGGGGGGGGGGGGGGGGAGGGGAGAAGGAGTCATGCACATTAAGTCTCAAATGCTGAACCTGAAGATGAATTTATTTTAGTGAGAACTCGTTCTCTGACAAATGCTACGCAGAGTTTCGAGTGCATAAAGAATACATGATGTTTAGGGCTTTATTTGTATCTCTGGTGTTGGACCGTGTGCCT
>JADBJO010025415.1:22500-23807 GCA_016801955.1 Conus betulinus
GAGGAATTGCCCCGAGCACGCACGTAAGCCATGCCCCTACTGCGCTGGGTCAATGATGAGCATATAAAGCAAAGATTTCATATCGACTTAGATGGCAGTGGATATTTTACATTCCAAACCATGAACACGGGGGAATTTTGTCCTGGGAGCCATTACGGATGTACAGCTGAGCTCTTGAACTGTCTTCCAGTCTACACAAGATGCAACGGGTTTCAGGACTGTGTTTATGGGGAGGATGAAAGAGGCTGTGAGACAGTGACGTGTGTGGGACTATACCACTGTCGGGCTTCTACAGTGTGTGTGCATGGAGAGACCATCTCTGTGATGGCTGGGCTCAGTGTCCACAACGAGATGATGAACTGATGTGTGATTTGACCTGCCCTCCTGGTTGCATGTGTCAAGGCCACTCCTTCCAGTGTAGCAACCCCTTTCCCGTTCAAACCTTCCCTCATCTCCGATCCCTAGATGCCACAGATTCACAATGTCACTGAGTGTTTTGGCAAAAAATCATTATCTCATTTCTCTGCGTTTTTCTTACTGTAATATTAATAATATTTCGCGTCTAAAGCTAACAAATCTTCTGTACATAGATCTGACAAATAATCAAATCAAAATAATCAACATGGCTGTCTTTTTTGAGCTGCCACATTTACAAACTTTACGGGTGACGAATAATCCTGTCACCCAAATTGTAACAAAAAGATTAAAACAAATACATTTCACATTGAAAACATTGGATATGTCAAATGTACGTCTCAAAATACTAAGCAATGTGTTATTCATGTATCTACCCGATCTGAAACACTTGAATTCATCTTTTTCTGCTGTTGAAACTATCGGCTTTATGGGGTTTAAAAATATGCCGCTACTTAAGGAACTGGATCTAAAAGGAAATCCGGTAATTAACTTTCCCCTAGATTTATTCTCAAGGTCTAATCAGTTGAATAGGATCTATTCGTTAAACTATAGATTTTGCTGCAAGAGTGTACTTCCAAAACGGGCAAATAAAGTGAAATGCTCAGCGCCTCAGACTGCACTGGCATCGTGTGCAAATTTGCTACCAACAGAACCGTACGTGATTTCCTATTGGCTCCTTTGTACTTCTACTGCTTTAGGGAATTTGCTTTGCCTCGTCGTTTCGATCACACTCAGGAACGCATTCGCAAGCATGTTTGTGACAGCCTTTGTCCATCTACAGTTGGCTAATATGTGCATGGGAGGTCACATAAGCATCACACTGGCAGCAGACTACTCGTTCCATGGGCAGTACTTACTCATGGAAAAGTCATGGATCAAGAGCGAGATCT
>JADBJO010025416.1:0-2500 GCA_016801955.1 Conus betulinus
CAGAGGCGAAGTCGGAGATCGCCATAGAGTTATGCTCTGGGGAAACCAAGCGAAAAGGGTAGGTGGAAACATTTGTATGTTGTCCACCATAGACGTTCGTGATTGGATGAAGAGGAATGAAGGTACCGATATTTGTGATGAACTGACCCCAGGAGAAATATAAAGTGAACTATGATCTGTTAACAGACGGAATAATAAAACCCCACCAGTGCTGTGTATGAAAATGGAGAAGAGGAGATACTGGCGGAAATGAACTTTTAAAACCTGGTGTTTAGCGCCTTGCGATTTGTGTGGAGTTGGATGCCTGTTGTGTAATGGAGTATTGGCTCTATTCATGCATGCATGTGTAAATATTTGTGCGTGAATCGGCAGCCTGACAAGTCTATAAAGGAAAATCGGTTTTTGTGATCCTCGTTATCATGTCGTAACGTTGCTGGTCAAAGAATTTACGGTCATCGAGAAAATGTAGTTCGTCCTCAACAACGTGGCATGTCGTGCATAATCTGTTTTCTCTGTCAGTGTTTGTATAACGGACCCTCTCAATTTGGAGTTCATGGGCGCTTATTCGTAATCTACTTAGTGCTCGTCTGCAATCTGTTAATGCGTTCCTCCAACTAAGCCCCCTGTTTATATTCGATAGCAGCTGTGGCATAAAATGTGAGCTTGGATATGTTTTCATTCTTATGTATCCTCCACAAGTCAACATAAAACGTTTCCAGCTTCGCGTTGATTATGAACTTCAGTTGAGTCACTATAAATGTACCCTGATCTTTCCAGATGTGTTGTAATCCTATCGTTGACAATATTTGTCGTATAACTTCGTCTGTTTCGTCCATTTTTTAAAGAAGGAACAAAAAAACAAACAAACAAACAAACATAAACATAGACACGTACATAAGTTTAGACAACAGGGGAAACAAGTGTGGGGGGAAAAAAAAAATGACATCATCTTTTGCGAGATTTAACAACTTATTGCTTCTCCTCTCCTTCCTCACTCTCTCCATTTCAGAGGGAGGTTGTGAAAGAAAGAAGACTGGGCATATGGAAATGTGTATTAGATCAAGATCTTAAAGAAGTGTTTTCTTAAAGAATCGTTGGCTATAGTTGTTCCATGTAGCATGAAAATGGTTTAGATTGTTGTTGACTTTAGCATTCAAAAGTTCGATTTTATATCTATTGCTCAATTGACTGAAAATTTGAAGCATTGGGTCTACGTGTTTTGATTTTGCACTTATATATATGAAGTTTAGCTAGCATAATAATGAAATCAAAAACTGTCTCTGTTTTCACATGTTGATCTTTTCCAAAAATAACGATATCTCGTGTGATTTTGATGTTAGTTGTGTTTCGGCATTTTTCATTAAATAACTTTTCAACTTCTTTCCAAAAAGTTTGAGCGTGGTTGCACATCATAAAAAGTGTTTGACCGAATCTCTCTCTTCGTTACAGAAAGTACAACTTGTGTGTTTATTAAGCCCATAGCATTTAAGACAATATTTGTACCAATAATTCTGTTATGATTCAAATTTTGTAGCCATTTTAATTTTATATCTTTGATTTTGTGGACATGAGTAAATACTTTATTCCAATGGATTTCAGAATTCAGTTTGTTTAGCCATTTGGAGCAGCAATTTGGCTTGTGCTCATCTTGAATGAAAATTTCATAGAACTGTTTGGCTCCTTTATTTTCTTTCATAATAATATTTAAAGCCTTCGGTGTGTTATGATTTATGTCTGTGTTATTATCTATTTTGATACCCGTTTTCCTTATGAATTGTTTCATTGAAGAAATCCATCCATTGTATGAGATAAAATCTATGGTGTAGTCAACATTAATGCTAAATTCTCTAAAGTTCATAAATTGTCCATTTGGTTTCAGAAAGTGTTTTATTGCGAATATCCCTTTCTCGATTAACTTATTTTGCTTGATTACCGCATTTCCTACTTTTATCATGTCATTGTAAAATACGGGTTCAACAAGTAGTTCATTTAATGTCTCGGGTGTCACACACAGAAAAAATTCCCGATAGGCTGTAAACGTGTCTTTCCAAAATAAATTAACACTTGTGTATCCAGAACCGTACCCTGGTCCATAATTTTCGATTCTATCACTGAAAGGGTATATTTTTAAAACGATGTTCTTCCATTTATGACTTGTGGTTTTAAGTTTCTTTATCCACAGAAGTTTCAAAGCATTAATGTATTTTTTTTTATATCAGGTATGTTTAAACCACCTTGCTTTACAGTCTTCACTGCTGTTTTCCTGCTTATTCTATCTTGTTTGCCATTCCAAACGAAGCTGAAAACACATCTTTTGAAGTTTTTTAATTAAAAGGTCAGGAGGGTTAGGTAGCAAAATCCCAGAGGTGTATAAGTTTTGATAGAATAAGGGACTTGAGAACAGCAACTCTTCCGACTGGCGTTATACTTCTCTGAGACCAAACTTTGAATAATGTTTTAACTTCCGAAAATTTGTCATTATGATTTAGTTTTCACATTC
>JADBJO010025416.1:7500-23806 GCA_016801955.1 Conus betulinus
GTGTGTGTGTGTGTGTGTGTGTGTGTGTGTGTGATTGTGTGGTGTCGTGTGGTGTGCGTGTGTGTATGTGTGTGTGCATGTGTGTGTGTGTGTGTGTGTGTGTGTGTGTGTGTGTGTGTGTGTGTGTGTATGTGTGTGTGCACGCGCGCGCGTGTATGTGTGTGTGTGTTTGTGTGGTGTGTGTGATGTGTGTGTGTGTGTGTGTGTTTGTGATGCGGTGTGTGTGTGTGTGTGTGTGTGTGTGTGCGTGCGTGCGTGCGTGCGTGTGTGTGTGTGTGTGTGTGTGTGTGTGTGTGTGTGTGTGTGTGTGTGTGTGTGTGCACCTGTCAGGTGACGGAAGCGCTTCCACAGCCTGGGACAACACGCGTGGAGAGAGAGCTCCCAGGCAATAAGAGATGCACGGAGCCACACATCATCAATGCTGACTACATACGACACATGAACCCCAACGTGAAAATCATTATGATACTGAGAAAACCCCACATCCAGGTATGGGATTCATTTAAACTGTCTACACACACACACACACACACACACACACACACACACACACACACATACATGGTGCGTGCGCGCGTATATGTGTTGGTGTGTGTGTGTGTGTGTGTGTGTGTGTGTGTGTGTGTGTGTGTGTGTGTGTGTGTGTGTGTGTGTGTGTGTGTTGTGTTGTGTGTGTGTGTGTGTGTGTGTGTGTGTGTGTGTGTGTGTGTGTGTGTGTGTGTGTGTGTGTGTGTGAAAGAGACAGAGAGATGGCAAACGTGGATGAAGGGCAGTCCCGGGTTACACCGTTGAAGTCACATTGTTCAGCAATGTGCCAGAAGGAAGATTTGACTGACTTGACCACTTTTCACTTCCCAGGGGAACACAGGACTGATGAAACAGTCTTCCAGCAGACTCGGTTGTGAGCTGAGCTCTTCAGCTGGGCTCCGCCTGCCTTCACCTCGGAATCCATGTCAAGCCTGTCGAGGGCGTTGTGGCATGTTTTAGGGAGCAGGTGTAGTCCTTTCGGTGAAGGACTCAGAATGTTTTTCTCTCGTCGGAATTAAAGAGCGGTTTGCATACTAAAATGTTATCTCCAGCCTTTCTCTTACTCGTGATGAAAGGAGCAACCTTCCGGTACCAGTCACCGAAAGAAGTTTTTTTTTTTTCTCAGGACTGTTAGAAATACTCAAGAGTGGGTTCAGGAACAAAATCTCCTTAGGCTTGCGCACTTAAAAGTGTTTGCAACTCTGAGTGACAGGCAGAATTAGAGACGGATTCAAACAGGAAATAATGTATGAACAACAAATAATTAACATAAGTTAAGTGTAATTTAGCGCATCAACTTTGCTTGTGTATACAAGATATACAGATCAAGAGAACTTTCAGTCAAACACACTTTTAGTTTGGGCTGACTTTGTGCCATGTTATCTCATCATAAAGAGAGGGGGTGTTCTTGATGAGTTGAGTTGTAGTCCACTTGGTACACAAGAACTTATCTGACGTTGGAGAGGAGTGTAGCTCTTTCTCCAGTTGATGGTGACTGGTCCACCATCTCTTCTAGGCAGGCTGATCTATTTGGTCCGCTCGGGCACGGGGGTAGCGTGGAATCTTGATCCTGCGCCGGGCCAGTTGCAGAAAGCCTAGTAAGTCTCCGAAGCCTAGGAACAGGAATAGGCACAGGAACAAGAATCCAAGATCTGGTTACAAGACAGAACCTGGTTTGTAGTAAAGAAGTTGAGAGTCCGGCTAGGTGAGTCCACACACTTGCCCTCTGGCTTTCAGCAAATGTATGAGATCTCAGCCAACAAAGGATTAGACTAGCATGCATATATGTATATATATATATGTATATATGTATATATATATATATGTGTGTGTGTGTGTGTGTGTGTGTGTGTGTGTGTGTGTGTGTGTGTGTGTGTGCCATAAATTTTCAGTATCCACTTTAATTTTTTCTCTCATGTTTTGAATAGATTTTAATGAGTAGTATGAGACAGTAATAAAATGCTACACGATTGAAGGCAAACAACTCTTAAATTTTAGTTACAGACTCAGCGTAAGTAACTTGGAATACACTTAGCCTAAGTTCACACATAGAGCCACCTACTACTAAACATTAAGACAGTAAGCAGTTTCATAATTCACCTTAACAGTTTTCACTCAGTATAGGCCTACTGTTATTCTGTCAGAAGATAGCATTGAGTTATCATCTTTACAGACAGTATTGAATACTGACGAAAAAATCATTTTGTTAAAATAAAATGTTAATCAAGCATCTTAATAGTTTTTACCAAGTTGTGGCAACAAGTTAAACTATTAAAATGTAGCTGTTATTCATCACTTTGATAAATGTCCCCAAGCCTTAGTATAAAGTTATACTGTTAGAACATGTGGTATACATACAAGCAACGCATAGTCCAAAGGCTTAGAAACTTAATTTCAACGTACAATTCTTCTGGGCGGATCAGTGAAACTTGACACAGGATCTCAGAGTAGAAGAGATAAACGTTCCTCTATCTGGCATACACCAGTCTGGGTCACTGACTGTGGTAAGTCTTACAGCCTATGGCGGAGCAGTGAAATGAGAAGACTTGCTTTCCCCTTTTTGTCTGCTAAGTTACACATCTGGTCTCTGCTGCCTATCTTATTGACAGGCTGTCAGAGAAATATGACAGCCAACAGTATCACTACAGAAAAGAGGGGGACTTGATCGGGACTGGGACAGATGTCCCCATCACCTGCAGTGTGAGATAATGCATGAACGATTAGAGAAGACAATCTCTCAGATGTTGGAATTTCATCAGAATCTATGCCAAGGAACGACCTGTGATGTCCCACACTGTGAGACACATGCAGGACCATCTCTACCGTGACCATGGTGAATGGGGAAGAAACAGATGTAATCCTTCCCCCCTCCACAATCGATCACTGCGTGATCAGATAAGAAAAGGGAAGATAGGGAGAGAGTTTTGACAGCTCGCGCTCTACACTTATGTCAAAATTCCCCATCCCATTATCGTGCCATGCCTATCACAGTTTGGGCTTACATCAAATTAAGCTCAACAGACCCAGGAGAGAGTGTGAGAGGAAGGGGGGGGGGGGGAGGGATGAGGATAGGGATTGAAAAATTACGTAAACTGCTGACCCTAATTAATTGAAGTTTGTAAGAGAAAGAGAGAGAGGGGAGAGAGACAAGACAAGACCAGACAAGAATCTTTATTTACGAGGATAATACATAAGCACTGGTGTGCTTTTTTTACATGCAGTCCTCGCCCTGAGTAGGGTCAACAATGCAAAACAAGATGAGGCAACAAAAGTGATTGGAACTACAAAACGATACGGAAAAAATAAAACTAAAAAAAAGTAAAAATAAGAGAGAGAGAGAGAGAGAGAGAGAGAGACGCAGGAGTAAAAGGAGTGCAGGGAAGGGCGATAGAGAGGCGGGGGGGGGGGGGGGGGATGGATGGAGAAAGAGGTGAGAGTGGGTGCGGGTAAGAGTGTGTTTAGAACAATCTGACAATCAAAAAATTACTAAGAAGATGCAAGACAATCGATTTTGAAGCACCAAGGGAAGAAAAAAAAAAAAAATAAAGCACAAATAGAGTTGAAAAGGAGAGGGGAAAAGGAGGGTTTTGCCGAGGGTGGTGTGGCTGACAATTCATGTGTCACCTCACAGTCGTCCCGTCTTCCTTTTCCTTGTGGGTTCCGTTCAAGTGCCTGTTTTGTAGTTTTAGTAGGGCACTTTCATTGTATGTGGCCCAGTCCAGCCTCATTTTATTTCCTTTTATCTCAGTTTCTGTAGAATATTTTGTTTAGTTCTTCCCACAGGATTTTGATAGAAATTACTTCTGGTCATATAGTATTTAGGATGAATGCGAGGCTGTTCTTGATGAATGCCTGAAAATTGTACGAGTTGAGTGTGTTGTCCATGTTATGAACCCCATAACCAGACTTCGCGGTGTTGAAACTTTCTTTTCTTGTTCTGGAGTAAAAGAGGTCGCATGGTGTTAAAAGTGTGCCTAGCCTTGTTGATGCAGTTACTGACGTCTTGGTCTGCTTACGTATTTCTGAAGTTCTTTGATATTTTCATCTCTTAGCTGAACATGGTCACGCTTTTTGTTATTTATGTGCATTTCTTCACATTTTTATGTCAGACTGGAGGCCTGCTTTCTTTGCTTCCTCAGCCAAATGGGATAGTTTTGCGAGAGCATTCTGGTGTCTGTACGAGAGGAGACAGACATCATTAGCAAAGCCCAAGTCTTCGGGCTGTTTGATAAAGTCCACTGGATTCAGGTGTTTCTGCCGCCTGTCGAGTTCTTCATGATCCAGTTGACCACTAATAAGATGTTTGGCGATAGAAGGCAGCCCTGTCTAACACCAGTCTCTATCAGGAATGGGTATGATGGTTCTCCATTTTATATGATTTGACTGGTGGACTTGTCTTACAGCTGCTGGATGATGGCGATGAATTGAGAACGAAAGCCAGGGCTGTTGAAAAGCTTCCTGATCACTCCTCTATCAACACTGTCAAAGACTTACTAGGAGAAAGCCGGGTCTTCATTTCGCCTGGGAAAATCCAGGATTGCCTGGGGTTTATCAAGATCTGAATTTACCGAGAAGAATCTGGGATTCCCCTGAAGACTAAATATGACTTCTCAGAATCATAATTTTACCACAGGGAACCTCTGTATCTCCCTCAGGTGAAATCAGGATCCCATTTATTCCAGGACAATCTTGGATTTACTTTAACACTAAGGTATTGCAAAATCTGGGCAACGGTCTGCTGTTGTTTGAATAATGCCATCCACCGTGCCTTGAGCTTGGGTGTATCTGGACAATTTTTGCCTTTTCCCAAAGTAATGGCACCATGCTTTGAAAATTAAGGAAAAATTGCCCGGGTCACATTTTAAAATCTTTGATGTAGTCCTCTTACAGTTCATCAAATCGGGGGTTCTTGAGAAGTCGTTCGTAAAACTACCAGTGCACTGACACTGAAGCTGATACTGACACCAGTGTGAGCGAAACTCGCTCTAGCGCTCGGCAAACAAACTTGTAATCCACCTGTTAAGCTAATCAGAGCAGTGATAATTGGGAGAATCCCAGATTCCCCGGGATAACTTGGGATCCAGATTAAACCAGAGTGAAATCAGGATCTGGATTTCTCCTGGAAGAATCCTGGATCCCAAATTCTCGCCGGGGTAATCTCGGATTGCCCTGCACTTGTGTTTCCCCTGACACACACACACACACACACACACACACACACACACACACACACACACACACACACACACACACACACACACACACACATATATATATATATATATATATATATATATATATATATATATATATATATATATATATATATATATGGTCAATCAGTGGGTGATTGCATCTCTTACGAGATCCAAGGAAAGGTTGTTCTGCACAATTCTTAGCCGCTGACAATGCTTGGGTATTGAACAGCAGAGCTGACCACTCAGACTGTTCCGTATCTTTTGATCTCCCTTGCATCCTTAAATGGATCCTCAAGCATAGGCTCAAAGATTGTCTTGCGTAATGTTTTTAGTTTTCAACAAATTTTTTCCCTCTCCAAACTTTCCTTTTGTTTAATTCTACTACCTTTCGCTGGCTGCTTTGGGGGTGCTGTTGCATTTTTTTTCGAACCCTTGGCGGTCGGAACACCACAGAATTATGGACTGTGGTGTGTCTCTATCTGACGCCAAGAGCACAGACACAATCAGCCGTGTCTCCCTGATGAGTCCGATCCAGCGGGACAAAGGCCTCGGAGCAGGCGACACATATAGATCGGTCTTCGGGAGGGATTGCGCGATAGTTTCCTCATGCAGCTAGTGAATGGGTTTTCATGTTTATGATATACATTTTCTCATTTATTTCATCTTCAATTTTTTTTCTCCTCTCATTTCTAATCTTTGCCAAATCATTACTATAATGATGGAAGAATTGTTAACCTGCACTTGTTTTTCCCCCGCTACTTAATTGTTCAGCATTTATATATATACATGTTATATGTTATATATATGTATATATATATATATACAGATAGATTGATATAAACGAAATATATATATTTCTGTGTGTGTGTGTGTGTGTGTGTAGATAGATAAATAGATGTAAATTAGATATGTATGTATACACAGAAAAAAAGATGAACATCACCAACGGAAATACTACACACACACACACATTATATATATATAATGTGTGTGTGTATATAAACTAAATGTGTTGATGTGTGTTTGTGCTATCATAGGGGGGGGGGGTAGAGAGTATGTGGGGGGATGGTAGTGCTAAAGATGGATGTGAGGAGCAGGTTACTTAAACGAACATGTCTTTATGTATGCTTGCTTCCTCTATGCTTTTTTATGTGAATCTTTTTGTATACATGAGTGTGTGTGTGTGATAGCTGTTGTACTTATATTTATGTAATTACACCTTGCTAGAGGGGGGGGGAGGGGGGAGATAGAGGGAAGGGGAATGGGGAGTGGGCTAACAGCTGGGGACTGTTGGTGACTTGGATTTGAACATGTGAGAGAATATGGAGATTCAAACTAGAGAAAATTTGGTGAACATTGTTCTAAACACTTTGAATCCTGACCGTCACGTGAGCTTTGTTCTTGAGGAGTGGTGGAGGAAAAGGCATTGCTTGTGAGCCAGTGCGGTAACAAAGCGTGCCCTGAGGAAGGCCAAGTGCCGAAACGTTGTGAGGTGACAACTTGCTTGTTTGGTCTTGTCATTTGAAAGAATATATATATATATATAGTCTATGCAGTCTGCCTTTGTTGTTGCTGATATCATACACAACTTTATCTGATCTCTATCTGATCTCTGGTATGGTGACTCATAAGCATACTAAGCACATCAAAAGTGAATCACTTTTGTGCTAGAGATCCACATTTCAAAGCACTCATATAGCGAAGCGAAGCAATGTCGCCATTCGAAGTGAGTCAGAACGTGCCTTGCCGCTGGCGTTCATATAGTTTTTTAAAAAAAAAAAAAAAAAAAAACAGTAATTGTCAGCGGGAATAACTCTGTTCGGAAAACGGTAGTTTGAAGATCTGGAAGTTTTGGTAACAGCAACGAAAGACGTGTCACTTTTGACAGTACTGATAGTACTATGGATTTTGAAAACAGCAACTCTTCCTAATGGTGTAAGTGATATTTGCAACCACGTTTTAAATGAAACCTAACTTAAGTTATCTTTTCTTTGTTTTCTTTCCTTTTGCACATTATTCAGGTTCTGCCTAAACATTAAACCCAACATTTAAAATTCTACATATTACAAACATTCTATAACTGGTTTTCCTTTCTCTGAAATATATCATGTGTGTCCTCTCACTGTTTGAAATTAGCCTGTAGGCTTTTCCTCCTCAAACTTATCGGGAGCATTAACTGATGTTTCAGGGGGTCTTCAGTATACTTTTCGTACCTCTGAAATAGATGTATGTCTTTCTTCTGATCTCAGATTATACTCCAGCTTTTTGTACTTCAAAACGAAAACCAGGGACTTCTCTCCAGAGAGCTTCCACCACTACGTCCTAGACAACATTGCTGTCTTTAAGAATTGCCGCTTGTATAACAGCCTCCGCACTTGCGCCTACGAACGAATGTCATACACAGTAAGTATTAGACGAAAAGCTTAGAAGAACAGAAAGAACGCAGCCGTTAGACATAATGTGTGGCCATGCAGTCGTTTATTTTTTCTAATGTACTCATTGTCACCAAGCAACGAGCAAACAAGAGAGGCTGTTGATTATGGGATGAGAAAGGTTCGCGGGCTTCCGGTGACCTAATTTCAGTTAAGTTTTGATTTAACTTCGGTTATACTCACCACATACATCAGTGACTGGTGGATCATACTTTGATACTGTACAATGCAATTTAGTCATAACAGAGAAGCGTAACAGGCAGACAGACGCATGAACGTAAAACGAAGATACACAAATATAAAGCAGTGCAAGTTTGTAGATGAGGTAACAAGAGTGCTCTCACAGTAATTACTTCCTGAGCATAACTCTCTCTAGCTGTTATTTGCCAGCTCTTTAGGCTATAAATGATATAAACCATTTCTTTATTCTACTGTTGTTAGAGATTACTCACAAGCTGCAGCAAACGTCGTGATGACGATCGTTGATCGAAGCTATCATGATGTGTTCAGTTTCTGATATTTCCGTAAGACACAACATTTTGTTGAGATAACCGGAAAGCTGACTCGAGGATTAAGCGAAAATCATACCTGTGGGTCAATCTACGGTCTCTTTGTTGTGCTTTTTGTTTTCAAGGAGTACAGGTAATTAATGTGTGATGTGCTAGGGGCAGTAGGAAGAGCGTTGGTGAAAATGCTGTTGAGACAAGTGGGTTTTTAGTTCTTGTGTAGTCAAGTTGAGTTGGGAGTAGTTTTACTCTGTGTCTACGTTTCTGTGTTTGTTTTGTTTATGGAAGTCACCTTATTAACAAATGCTTCCTTTCTGTAATGAGAAGGCAATGAAATTTTGCGGTTTGGCGTAAACTTTATTTTGTTTATATACATTACCCTACCAACAACGCATTCCTTTGTGTAATGAAAAAAACAATAAAATTTTGGAGTTGGTGTAAAGTTTGTTTTTGTTCATGTATGTAACTCTACCAACACCTGCTTCCTTTCTATGATGAGAACGCAATGAAATTTTGGAGTTTGGGATAAAGTTGCTGTTCACATCATTTCCTCTGCCACAGATACAGCTACACGTGGGCATGTATTCCGTCTTCGTAGAGGACTGGCTGCTCCGTTTCCCGAGGGATCAGCTTCTCTTCCTCCGTCTGGAGGACGTTCATGACGGCTCTACCATTCTGCCCACAGTCTTTAACTTTCTGGGTGTCGGTAAGATTATTTTTTGTATCTGTGTCGTTTTCTGTGCCCTGTCTGTGCCGTCACTCCCACAATGCCCTCTCTGGTTCACTTTGTACACAGCCACACCCTCGTTAGTGCTATCACAGCCCCAGCCACAGGAGTCTACAGCGAGCAATCACATCAACCGGATCTAGCGCAACCCATTGTTCGTCTCGCCGGGTGGACAGCCACGCTTCAATGTCGGAGGATTCATCTCCATTTCACAAAACTGGAGATTTTGTGAGAAAATGACAGACAGACAGACACAAAGAGAGAGAGAGACAGAGAAAGGCGGGCAGACGGAGAGAGAGAGAGAGAGAGAGAGAGAGAGAGAGAGAGAGAGAGAGAGGGAGGGAGGGAGGGAGAGAGAGAGCTTTTACGGAACACAAAAAGACAGAGAAATGATATCTTCTATACATGTGTATGTAAGTTGTTCCTCATCAAGAAGTCTGTGTTTATGGATGTCACCAGCAAGCGATGACTGTTTTTCGCTGTGATGAAAAACTCGTCAGCTTTGCTACTGATACTTCCAGATTAGCCAAAAAGCTACTTTCCTCACAGAGAGAGGGGGAGGGGGCGGGGGTTGCCCGCCAGATGAAAAAATTGGTATACTTAAAGCATATTAAAACATAATAATTTGACAAGAGAGAGAGAAAGAGAGGGTAGTCAGGACAGATAGAGAATGAGAGTGGAACGGGGTGGGGAAGTTGCAGAGATGCTAGTACAAGAATACAATGAAACTTTTGCTGTTCAAATATACGGCCACAACTATTTAACTAAGTATGTGTGTGAGCACGTGCGCACGCTTATGTGTTTGTGTGCATGTCTGCGCGCCCGAGTGTTTGCATGTGTGTGTGTGTGTGTGTGTGTGTGTGTGTGTGTGTGTGTGTGTGTGTGTGTGTGTGTGTGTGTGTGCGTGCGTGCCTGCGTGCGTGTGTGTGTGTGTGTGTGTGTGTATGTGTGTGTGTGTGTGTGTGCGTGTGTGTGTGTGTGTGTGTGTGTGTGTAATAATGATTTGCGTGTGACTTAAGGAGGAAATTTGTTTGGGG
This sequence comes from Conus betulinus, assembly GCA_016801955.1. Lineage (NCBI taxonomy): Eukaryota > Metazoa > Mollusca > Gastropoda > Neogastropoda > Conidae > Conus > Conus betulinus. The sequence goes on from JADBJO010025416.1 coordinate 17,428, forward strand.
TTGGAGGAGATTTTATCCTCTTTTTTCTGGATGTCTAAGAACATGATTACGGCAGGCTTCGAAGTATAGGAAATTTGTGTTTGCTTAAGGGAATGGTTGTTTGACTGCGGCGATGGAAGGGAACGGAAGGAAAAGAGGGGCCTTTGCGATTTTTCTTTTCACTGGATGTCATGATGCACAATCATCGCTCTTTTGTTTATCATTTATTCTTGATAAGCACATTGAAGAGTGTTGGTTGTGCGTTTGTGTGTGCGGGAGGGGGGGTGCGTGCTTTGTAACTCTTTCTCCAGAGTGCCAAGGAACACAACGATTGCACTTTCCTGTTCGCGGGATTAATGGTGATGAAACCGGAAAAACATGCGGTCAGGCGATACAGATGAAAGGGGAAATAACTTCAGTCATCTGCGACAGCTGTGGGGAAAGGGCGGAAAGAAAATGTCTTTTCTTGGTTAACGTTTAGTGTCTGACATAAAAGGTGGGAAGGGAGGGTGGAGTGGGACCATGGATGCAACAGAGGGTGGAAGTCTGATTGTCCTGCCTGTCCCTTAAGTCCGACATATAGTTAGATAGATAGACAGATAGACAGACAAATAGATCGATTAAGACAGACAGGCAATTAGATAGATACAGACAGACAGATAGATAGATAGATGTCTTTCTGTCCCTCCATCAGCCAGGATTGTGCCCTAGAGGCCGCAATGATTTCTAGGGATGGGCAACCTCTGGTCAGACTGTCTGTCGGTCGGTGGGTTTTTTTCCCCTTCCCTGGACATGAACTTCAGCCGAATGGACGTCTGCCAAACAGAAACTGTACTTTCACCGAGAGTGATTTATATTCCAGGGGTAAATGAGAAAAGAGGATCATTTTTGCTCACCATAATCGCTGTACACAGTCGTGAACTTCAGAGATCTGTCATGAACACTTGTCATTGTGCGCACGCATATGTGAGCGTGTGTGTGTGTGTGTGTGTGTGTGTGTGAGCAGAAGTTAAACAACGTTTTGTGCGTAATTCGGCAGTCCTGTCGGTGGATGATGAATGGGGTGGGAAAGGAGGAACAGTGAAGGTGGGAGGACCGCTCACTTACCCGCCAAACATGTGTGGACACAGGATTGAACTGAAAATGAAGACAATCAGCACTCGGGGTGAACATCAGGGCGGGTTCAGGAGGAGACAGTGTGGACAGGGAGTGGAAGGAAGGGGGAGGAAAGAACGTTGATCAGGAAAGGTAGAGGAGCGGGGGAAGCAGCGAGGCAGAAGTAGTTATAAGATTAAGGATCACTGACTTATGTTGAGATTGTCAGAATCCGCAGTCCTTCTACTAGCGATACTGGTGAATTTCATAGTCTTCTGCAGGGAGCATTTGGGGAACGCTAGATGGCTGTCACTTGCTGGTGGCTATGATTGTGGTTTTCTCGGCTGAAATGGGCAGACCGGAGCTGAGTAACGCTGCCTCTGAAGTGTTTTGAGAAACATTCATTTCAAAGAGGGGCAAATTTTACCCTCTGTTTATTTTTTCCCACACATAGAACAACAATGCTCACACAAAACCAGAATTGCCCCCACCCCTCCTGCTCCTTTCCCTTGCACATATATCCACCCCTCTAAACATTTAGATGCGGTCTGTTTCAGGAGTGCCAGACAATGCCACCATGAAGAGAATAGTGGACCTGAAATACCGCAATGTGGGTTCTCACACCAAAATACCCATGTTGAAAAAGACACGAATAATGCTGGACGATTTCTACCGTCCTTTCAACGAACGACTGGCGGAGATACTACAGGATCGGCGATTTACCTGGACAGATGTGTTTAGAACTCATTTAATCGTGTTGCAACTAGAGTGTGGTGGGAAAAATTGGTTTTATTTAGGTAGAACTGTGTTCATAAATGGAAAAATGACAGCATAAAATAGATTGATAATGTACATGAAAAAGAAAATGTTCCCAGGTCAAAGGATGGACAAAAGAAAAAGCGGTGTATTTCTTATCTATTACACTTTGTGACTCATTATCGCATCTCTCTCTCTCTCTCTCTCTCTCTCTCTCTCTCACACACACACACACACACACACACACACACACACACACACACACACACACGCGCGCGCGCGCGCGCGCGCGCGCGCGCGCACACATGGCGTTCTAAGCAACTGTACTACAGTGCAATACCTTTCGTCAGCCGAGACAACCGAGAGAGCATGAGTTCTTCTCAGTCTGGGTTAGAGATCGTTTTGAGATGAATCCTTTGACTGAAAGACAAATAGTGATATTACTTACTTACCTTCTGGGGTATAGGCCGCCAACAAGGGTCCTCCAGGCATCACGGTCCAGGGCAATTCTCTCCAGCTGGTTCCAGGTTTTCCCCAACGCTGTCATATCTGCATGCAGGTCTCGGCGCCAGGAGTTCCTTGGGCGGCCTCTCTCTTCTTTTTCCCTGCGGGTTCCAGGACAATGCCTGCCTGGTGGTGTTGTCGGCAGGCTTTCTTAGGGTGTGGCCTATCCACCTCCATCTCCTTTGGAGAATGTCTGCATCGGCTGGCTTCTGATTTGTCTGTTGCCACAGGTCCTCGTTGCTGATCCTGTCTGGCCAGTGGATCCTCAGTATGCGCCTCAGACAGGAATTGATGAAAGTCTGGATCTTGTTGGTGATGGTAACTGTGGTTCGCCATGTCTCAGCTCCATAAAGAAGTACTGATTTGACGTTGCTATTGAATATCCTTATCTTGGTTTTCTTGGAGATGACATTTGATTTCCAGATATTCTTCAGCTGGAGAAAGGCTGCTCTCGCTTTTCCGATTCTGGTTCTGACATCAGCATCTGTACCACCTTGTATGTCGACGACGCTACCAAGGTAAGTGAAGTTTGTCCACCTCCTCCAGCGCGTTGCCTTCTAGCATGATGGGGTCTTGGTTTGTGGCATGGCTTTCATGACTTTACTCTTTCCTTTGTGGATGTTCAGTCCAATGCTGGATGACGTTTCTGCCACTGTTGCGGTCTTGTTTTGCATCTGTGCTGTGGCTGGGTGTGTGAAAGAAGGGCCAAATCATCGGCAAAGTCTAGGTCGTCCAGCTGCTTCCACAGAGTCCACTGGATGCCATTGCGCTTGCCTGCAGTTGACGTCTTCATAACCCAGTCTATAGCGAGAAGGAACAGGAATGGTGAGAGAAGGCACCCTTGTCTCACCCCTGTTTTCACTTCAAAAGCATCTGTAAGTTGACCTCCATGTACAACTCTGTAGGTCATCCCCTCATAAGAATTTCGGATGATGTTGATGAACTTCTGTGGTACACCATAATGTTGCAGCAGCTTCCAAATAGATGCTCTGTCGACACTGTCGAAAGCCTTCTCGTAATCGATGAAAGTGATATACAGTGGTGAGTTCCACTCCGACGACTGCTCCAGGATGATGCGGAGTGTGGCAATCTGGTCGGTGCAGGATCTGTCCTTGCGGAAGCCCGCTTGCTGATCTCTGAGATGTGTGTCTACCTGGTTCTTCATCCTTTCCAATAGGATTCTGTTGAATACCTTTCCTGGGACTGACAGCAATGTGATGCCTCTGTAGTTGGTGCATGAGCTGAGGTCACCTTTCTTCGGCAGTTTGATCAGGTAACCTTCTTTCCATTCTGTTGGGACCTGTTCTTCCTCCCAAATCCTTGCAAAAAGAGGGTGTAATATCTCTACTGTGGTTTCTGTATCCATCTTCAAAACCTCTGCAGGTATATTGTCTGGGCCTGCAGCCTTTCCGTTCCTTAGCTTCTTTATCGCCTCTCTGATCTCTTCTCTGGTAGGTGCGCCGCAGTTGATGGGAAGATCATTCTCAGCTGGCTGGATGTTAGGTGGATATTCTGGCACTGGCCTGTTTAGTAGTTCTTCAAAGTGCTCTTCCATCTCTGTTTCTGTCCATCCTCACCTTGTATTGCCTTTCCCTCCTTGTCTTTCACGGCCTCTCTGACTTGCTGAACTTCCCTGACAACTTCTTCGTGGTGTCATACAAGTTCTTCATGTTGCCAAGTCTCGCTGCCTCTTCTGCCTCCACTGCCAGATTTCAATGTACTTCCTCTTGTCTGCCTTCACACTTTTCTTTACTTCTTCGTTAACTCCTGTATACTGTTGCTGAGCTCTGGTTTTCCCTGTTCTTGTCCGGCTGTTGTTGACTGACTGCCGCCTTCTTCTGCTTTCTCTCTTCTATTTTCTTTAAAGATTCTGCCGAGATCCACTCCTTTTGATTTTTGTTTTTTATGGCCTAGTACAACTTTACAGGTTGTAACCCAGGCTCTTTCATTGCTCCCCATCTCTCATCAATTGTCACTTCTTCCTCAAGCAGCTCTTGCAGGATCTGATAGCGGTTTGAGAGTTCAGTTTTGAATTCCTCTTTCTTTGTTGGGTCTTTTAGAAGGACTGTGTTGAATCTCTGACGATGGGTGATTTCCCCCGTCCAGTTTTTTCAGTTTCAGTTTCAGTTTAAAGCGCCCTGTGAGCAGATGGTGATCTGAAGCGACATCTGCTCCTCTACGGACGCGGACATCCAAGAGTGATCTTCTAAACTTCTTGTAGATGCATATGTGGTCAATTTGATTTTCAGTTGTGTGATCGGGAGAAACCCAGGTGGCTTTGTGGATTCTCTTGTGCGGGAAGATGCTTCCTCCTATGACGAGCTCACTTGTGGCGCACAGGTCTGCAAACCTCTCGCCATTGTCGTTCATGTCACCCAGCCCATGCCGCCCCATGATCTCCTCTCATAGCCTGTGTTGTCGCTGCCAATCTTGGCGTTGAAGTCTCCCATGGCAACAGTGATGTCTCTTCAGGGGAAACTCTGGAGAACTGTTTGGAGTCTATTGTAGAAGTCATCTTTGTCATCCTCCTCACTGTCATTCGTCGGAGCGTAACATTGTACAATGTTTAGGTTGAGGCGGCGTTTTTTTAGTTCTGAAGGACGCTGTGATGATCCGGGGACCATGAGCCTGCCATCCAGTCAGCGCTCTCTGTGCAGTCTTGGACAGCATCAGGGCGACTCCGTGGGTGTGCGGCGCATTGTCCTCTCTCGTGGCCCGAAAACAGCAGCAGCTCTCCTGTGGTCAGTCTCCTCTGTCCTGCTCCTATCCATCTTGTTTCGCCGATGCCCAAGACGCTCAGTTTATTGTTCCTCATCTCTGTGGCCACTTGAGCAGTCTTGCCTGTTTCGAACATGGTCCGTACATTCCATGTCCCGATGGTGATGGTGGTCCTGGTACTAAGGATGGAAGTCGGCTGAGTAGCTTCCAGGTTCTGGCTTTTCACTACTCCGCGTCATAGATCCTTCCGCTGAAGGTGCATCCTCTCCCAGGGCCGCAATGTTCTGTGTTTTCCTTGTTGGCGTTTCTGTAGCTAGTTGTGTTTCACAGGGTAGGGAAGCTAACCCTACGCCCAACCCTCCCTCTTTCTCAGCCGGGCTTGGGACCGTCCATGGCGAGGTTAAATAGTGATATTGACAACAACAAAAATCCTCTGGTTTTTCATCATTGCTCTTTCACATTTTCATACTGTGTCCACTATATGACATTTAGATGCGGATCCGGATCATGGAGTGCTCTTCTAATTGAGTGACTGGTCTGTTTCAGTCATTTCTAGGCTCCCTATCTTTCTTTCACAATGAGTTGCGACTTTCAAATGCCAGTATTACCACTGGATCCGATTGAAACGTGCTTTGTGATATACTACTTTAGATCGATCTGTTCAGCTTCATGACATGACTATGTTCGGTTTCTTTGTTTGGTGGGTTCTGAGGAGTGGCATGTTTCATCGGTACAAAGTTTTCTTTCATTTTGCTTTGCTTTACTATTTCGTGACCGCAATATGGCCCCCGTGATAAGCTAATACGATAATGTTTTCCTCATGACATTCGGTGTCCCGCTGCCACAATATCTTCCCAGGTTGTGATGCTTTGTTTTAATCCTATGTGTAGCTTTTTGATCGAGTTTGCTGCACAGTTACTGTCACAGTCGCCACAGATAATCTGGTATGCCACTGAAACCTTACTTCAACGTAAAATTTAACAAAGTCTCAATTTTCGTGTCATTGTGCTGCTGTGCGGACAAAGAAAATCTACGTTTTTCGAGCATTGAATTGCTTGTTACTTTTTCCGTCCGGGCTATAGGCCTACGAAACAATGTAACCGTTACAATTATCGTCAAGATTGCTTCGTTCTTCAGGCATTATCTATTGATTGCTTGTGAACCCAGTGGAACGTGAGACGTGGATCTTTCGCTGTTGATGAATAAGAAATCATGAGGACTACATGTCAACTCTTCAGCAGCGCTTACATGTACTGCTAACTCTCGGTTACACTTTGGCATCCTCTTGAATGGCAAAAACCTTGAAATCATGAGGGTATTAATGAAC